>JAMKCH010006294.1:0-60022 GCA_023653785.1 Ophioderma brevispina
TTTTGCGGTCCTGAAAGAAATAATATCTATTATTACTAACCTTATAAATATTCAATGGATAATAAGCATAAGTCCTTTCATTTCATTGGTTAATTGCGCTGGACACAGCGATGATAAATTGAGCTATCTGTGAATTGAGGCTATTTCCCCTGCGGTATTTTTTACTACTTTCCCTACATCATCGTACTCAGAGGCAAAAGTTTATCTCACTGTTAGCTTTAAGTCACGCATTTTAGTTATGTACTGTTCTCCACAAGAAGGACTTGCTCCGTTGTAGTCGGTCAGCGTCTTGACAGACGACGAAAGACGCACAAAACACGCGATTTGGTCTTCCGGAAGGCTGTGAATAGTTTTTCATACTAGTGTACGGAAAAGGAAGTTTCTCTTGTGGAAGTTGAAGTGCTAAATTGTGCCGACTTTACGAGTTGTTGGGGCGATTTTCATGTAACTGATGTAGGCAGGTTCGTAAACGGGATCGGGATGGCGATTTTTAAAAGCCAAATTACGCAACACGATAGTTAATTCTTATGCCCATTATCTCACCTATTTATAAGGTGTAATAAACAAATACTACAATGCTATGTCGGGGAATAGTAAAACTATTTTTCCCTCGGTACCTGGCTACAGCCTACCACCCCTCACCCTTCGGTTCGGGGTGGAAGGCCTGTAGCCGTACCCGTCGGGAAAGTAGATTGCACTATTTCCCCTCCCACCTGAGTATTTGTAGACTGCAATTATAGATTGATAGATTGCCTTATTAGCATAATTAACTTAAATGTTGCCCATGGAGGTCGCCATGTTCACTTTGGTGACGTTGCTCGTCATTGGTGACGTTGTATGAATCGAGAAGACAATAGACAAAAACGATGTATCTAAAGGCATGTTTAGGGTCACTCCGGGCCAGAAAACGGATTATATGTTTGTCCAGTAGAAAAGCAGTAACAATCGATTAAAACAGGGGCGCATTCCTTTCAACAGAATAGCTGAACGGTTTGGTTATTTCATTCACTGGTTACTTATTTCAAGACAAACGCTATGGACTAATACAGCTCATGGTTTTCTATGGTTTCGCGGTGGGCCGACAAAATAGCTGCAAATCATACGGAAGATTTATAAACGTACGTTTTTACTTTGTTATCAGAATGAGTGGATTTTTTCTGACTGAAGACATTCAGTTGAAACAAAAATGTATTTATAATATGCTGAAACGTAAATTATTAGCCTGGCATTTCGCTTTATAAAATATAGATACTGGGTCAAGAGGTATAGAATAAGAAGAAGACACTTTTCGCAAGGATTAGATGAGGGGCACTATAACTCTCTTACTTTTTTGATAGTTTCCGGGGCAAGACCAAGAAATATTATTCGGGGACAACCCAACTTCAACCTAATAACCATGCAACAGATACCCTGAGTTGCCAGATCAAACTACTTTCCATTCAGTGTTTGCTCAGACATCATTGGTCGTCGAAACGTCACAAGGAATAAACTATTGGATTAAAAAAGTAGGAACTCCATTTAAAGTCCTATCTTTCTCTTTAAAGTGTTACGTCTTCTTTAGGTGTCGTAGCAAGTCAAGATATCTCTATTACTCGGTTTGGACACAACTGCTGATTAATCTTTGTTATTTGGTTATTTATTATATCAACCAATCAAATGTGTAAGAAAAAGCTTACAGAGTATACAGGTTAAATATAAAAAGTTCCTATTTTGTTTGATACTAAAAGGTTTTCATTATAGTATTTAATTGACCCCATCAAGATACTGTCAGAAATACGTTAGATCTATCATGAGGTTACCCCTGATCGTGAATTGCCGAACAATGTTTAGTCAGGCAGCAGTTGTGAGCTACTGCGATAATTTTGCCAACTTTGATTTTTTCACTTTCATGTGTTTCAAGGACATCACAAAAAATTGCTTCAAACTTGTTGCCGAATTTCAGTGTCGTATTTTGTTACCTGGGGGCGCTTTTTCAAAAATGGGGCCGCCAAAATCATAGAACATCGAATAAAAGCGTATTGTTACCACAAATACCATCTTAAACGAACCGGGTAGGTTTTCCTGCATTATTTTGGCCAAGTGACCGTTGAATGCTTTAAAAAAAACCAAACATTGTTTTGTTCTGGAATGATAGAGGGCGTTTTTTTTTCAAAATGGCCGCCCAAAATTAATAGAGCATTCATTAATGCATTTGTTACCAAATAACATCGAATAGGTCGGTTTTCTGGATAATTTTGGCTGGTGATCCTAAAATGTTTGTTTCAGAGGATAATTGATGGCGGGTTGTTTCCAAGCTGGACCCTCCAATCACAGAAAATTAATTAAAGGGCACTGTCCCTAACACATGTATTGATCAAATGTTCCCTTGAATTAGATGGATTTTTTCTATATGATTTTTAAGCCTACTGATTTCGTATAAAATTTTAGGACCAAAATTGCTATTCTTTACCATTACTAAAGGGCGCTTTTTCAAGATAAAGTGCTAACAAATAATTAGATATTCGAAAAATTATATTAAAAAGAACATCAAGCTCAGACGTGAACAATGTTTATGTACTTCATTTGTGTTCTCTATGGGATAACAATGAAACATTCGCGCAATTGAGTATAAAAAATTCCCCGGCCCAGTTTTTAAGTTTTTTTCCATAATTAGATCCTGTCATAATGCATGATGAAGAAAACTGTACCGTGGTATACTCTCGCAAAGTATGGGAGCTGGTGCGGATGCTAATGATGTTAAGATAGAGAATGTTTTAAAGGGTCAATATTTACTATACCCCTCACAAGAGCCAAGAGCAACCTGCACAATTTATAGGGCTGACAATATCACACTCTATGGAGCGTCTAGCTTTCTGATTCTATTTCTGACTGCTGGCCTCATACGGGGAGAAAGTCCCTCCTAAAACTCTTTGAATTCTCCGAACGTGACGGTCCTTCGCAAATATTCGCTTGATTGTGTGATTGCAAAGGATTAGAATGTTCTCTTCCCAAAAGGCCAGATCAATAAAACCTCTTTATGTAACCTCATTAACATAAAACCTCTCGTCAGGGCGCGGTCCATTACTCTCCAAGTCATTGCAGTACATTTAAATAATAATTCAGGGTTCTACATAAGAATTTTGTGTCCCAAACAACTCGCGATGCGACAACAATGCCATGCCGATTTGCATTTTTTATGAGGAGGAAGGCCATCAGACAGACTGTTGCAATTGCAAACAGGACAATGCTGCTACGCCTGAGTCTGTCAAAGAAGACCCAAATGTGGAAGGCTATTGTAGGTATTATGCTCCTGAGATTATTTTAACATCCTTGTAAAAATCTAGTTTGCAAGAAGGCTTGAAGAGTACTAGTGGTGGTGTGGTTGGTTTCGCTCCTGTCAGATCTGAACAGCTCGTACCATCAGAGATCGATGGCAGAGATGACGAGTTCTTCATCTAGAATACACAGTGGTGTCCTTAATTTGGTCGAACCACCCTGAAAAAGCCCCCTCTGTGGCCGCATCTTCTTTTGGCTTCACCATGGGGGGGGGTCATTGCATAATCACCTTCCCCAAGTTGTTTCCACCACGCCTTGATAATACAAAAATATCTTAGAGTCTGATGCACTTCTTCTGTAACAAGCGTTTTTTTTCCACACTTCTCCTGAAGAACACTGGAGTTTGGCCTCTTCTCGATCCATTGGATGCGGAATTATACGCCTCCATCACCACATCCCAAAGGCTGCAATTCTGTTTTTCTGCTTGGGTGAGGGTCGTGGCTCCTTTCGTGTGTGGCCATGGAAATGCCGAGCGTGGACTAGACGAGTTTTGGAAGTTCTATTAATTCCTCTTCATCCAGATCTTTGGATAAGTGACCATTGGTGCCGATCTTGCCATTGCAACACGTTAAAGTTAGGCAGGATATTGGATATTGGATATTCGTATTCGTCTAGAACGGATGTCGGGCTAGACGGGATATTTCGCCTAACGGACATTCCCGACCGTTTTTTGTTTCAATGACTCAAGTCAAAAAGTTACCCACAACGATATTTTTATTTTTGCTTCAAATAAAAATTTTTTTCCTCCAGCACCCACACTTCTTTTCCCACAGACAAAAAATAAATATATTTAAAATGCTTATTTTGGGATAATTAGGTTTGGAACTCATCATTTTCTTCATATGAAATACTTTAAAGGACTTACTCCCCCTGAAAAAAATAACCACACTATCTTTTTTTAGGTTTTGCCTTTTCAAATATTCCCCAGCCCACTCTCCTTCCCACAGAAACAATAACTACTTACCCAGCTTAAGGGGTGTAATTAGGTTTGGAATCAGTAATTTTTTTCTTGAACATACTTTAAGGACTTACTCTCCCCCCTGAAAAAGTAAACCACAGACGATATGTTTTATTTTGCTTCAAATTCCCCAGCAGATCAACCCCCACCTTCCCAACAACAAAAAAATAACTACTTGCACCAAGCCTTTAAGGGAATAATTAGGTTTTGAATCAGTCCATTTTCTTCATATTACATAATTTAAGGACTTACTCTCCCCTTGAAAAAAGTACCACACGATATTTTTTTATTTTTTGCTTCAATATTTCCAGCACCCACAGTGGGGGGATCTCTTCCCCCACACACAAAAAATACTTCACCACGCTTAAGGTGGGGGGGGGGTTAATTAGGTTTGAATCCGTCATTTCTTCATATGACATCATTTAAGGACTTACTCCCCCCTGATAAAAGTAACCACACGATATTTTTTATTTATTTTGGCTTCCAAATATTCCCCAGCCCCCACACCTTTTCCCCCACAAACAAAATAAATACTCACCACAGCTTAAGGGGTAATTAGTTTGAAATCGTCATTTTCTCATATGACATAACTTAGGACTTCTCCCCCTGAAAAAAAGTAACCACACGATATTTTGTTATTTTTTCTTCAAAATTCCCCAGCAACCCACACTCTTCTTCTCTAAGAAAATCGAAAAACTTACACCACAGCTTAAGGTGATAATTAGTTTTGGAATCATCATTTCTTCATATGACATCAATTTGAGACTTACTCCCCCCCTGAAAAAAAGTAACCCACGATAATTTTTTATTTTTTTGCTTTCAAATAGTTCCCTACCCCCAGCACCCACACGCGTCCCCAAAAATAAATAAATAATAAATACTCAACACAGCGTAAGGGTGATAATTAAGTTTGGAATCATCATTTTCTTCATATACATAATTTAAAGGACTTACTACCCCCCTGTTTTTTTATGTTTTGCTTCAGATATTCCCCGCACGCCACACTCTTCCCCAAAAAAAAAAAACAAAAAAAACAAATACATCACCACAGCTTAAGGGGGTTTTTTTTTTTTTTAATTCATCATTTTCTTCATATGACATATTTAAGGACTTACCCCCCCCTGAAAAAGTAGCCACACATATGTTTATTTTCTTCAAATATTCCCAGCACCCACACTCTTCCCACAAACACAAAAAGTAATTACTTCACACAGCTTAGGGGTAAGGTTAGGTTTGAATCCGTCAGTTTCTTTCATATGACACTAATTTAAGGACTACTCTTACTCTCCCGCCCCCCTGAAAAAATTAAACCACACATCTTGTTTAATTTTTGCTTTTCAATATTCCCCAGCACCCACACTCTGCCCACCAACAAAAATGAATCCTCTCACTTCAACCCACACTTAAGGGGGGTAATTATGTTTGGAAGGTAAGTTATTTTCTTCATATGACATAATTTAAGGACTTACTCCCCCAGAAAAAAGTACCCAACACGATCTTTGTTTTATTTTTGCTTCAAATTCCCCGCAACCACAAACATAAAATACAGCTTCACCACAGCTTAAGGGGGATTTATGTTGTGGAATCAGTTATTTGTTCTTCACAAAATCAAACTACAAAAAATAAAAAACTTACTCCCCCCCTGAAAAAGTAACCACACGATATTTTTTATTTTTTGCTTCAAATATTCCCAAACACCCACAACACACCTCCCCACCGAACAACAAATAAATACTTCAACACCACCTTGAGGGGGGATAAGTAGGTTTGGAATCAGTCATTTTTTCTTCTTTTCATATACATAATTTAAGGACTTACCTCCCCCCCCTGAAAAAAGTCACCACACATATTTTTTTTAATTTTTGCTTTCAAATATTCCCAGCAACCACACACTCTTCCCTCGAACAAATAAAAATTCTGTCAACCAATCTTCAGGGAGGAATAATGTGGGTTTTGGAAAATCTTTTCTTCAGTGACATAATTTAAGGTACTTACTCCAACCCAGAAAAAAGTATCATACGATCGATTTTTATGTGGCTGCAATATTATGTTCTCGCTTTGCCGCTTTCCGCTTGGATCTTATGCGGCCGGAATTGTTTTGTAATTATCTGACTTTAACTGCGCTTCTTTTCATACCAAACTAATAAACATCCGCCAGCCTTTATTGAGTTAATTAGTGGGTCCCATGGAACCCCGCCCAATTGGGCCTAACGGAGTCGTCCTGACTTTTGGTATAGAATTTGGTGTCGTTGTGTGCATGCCGCGCGAGTTTGTGCGCCAGTTATTATATTTTAGTTGTATTTTGTTGTCTGTGTTGTTTTTCTAGCCCAAGAATAGTGCCAAGCAGTTCCAGCTTACCAGTAGGTCCCGTACTACCTTATCAGCTTTTTCTTGGGTGATTAACGGAAAGCTATTATTTTATTGTTTTTAATTTATTTATTTATTTTATTTATTTCTTTATGTATCATTTAATATTTGTCATTTTTTTTTTTTGTGATTTCTTTCCGCTGCAATTGTGTATTTTGGAGGGGGGAGGGGGGGGGTAGGATGTAAAACTCGAGTGCAAAACCGATGTTAAATATATATATATATATTATAATTACAAGTATAGACCCTTGGAAAGGCAACCGTTGCCTTTCCAGGGTCTATCTTTATAATTTATTTTTAACTCTCTCCGTACTGGGAATGGAGCAACTCTTATTCCAAAGATAGTCACCTGTAATAATACTGTTTCTAGATGTTATATATCTATATATATTATATATATATATATTATAGGGGAACTTTGTATATTATTTTTATTGATTTTTTCATTTGATTTGTGGTGTGTTTTTTTTACTTTTGTAATAATTCTGTGTGAATTGGTTCTGGATTTGGTTTTGTTTTTTATTCCTTTCTTCCTTTTTTATTTTAATATATTAATTTATTAATTTCACATTGGTTCATGTTGTATTTTTCCTTGAATTTTGTGCTACTGTTGTCGACTGGCTTGCATGACTGCTTGCATCGGCGGTACTTGTTACCAAGATCTATAACAGTATCATGGCCCAACCCTTAGGTCAGACAGGGTACACCGCATGTATCTTATCCTGGATTAGGCTATCGCCGCCTAACGTGGAGAAACCGAAATTGCACGCGGCCCTTTTGCTTATACCCAAGAACCCCATCGTGCACGTACAACTGATAGGGAACTATGGAAAAGTGACAAGAATTAAGGCGATTGAAATTGCGCGTATGTCAAGTTTGTCAATTATTGGTTTGGTTTTCGAATATGGTGGTATGGTTCGAACAAAATATGATTCAAATGTTTTAAACAATCTTTAAATGCATATTTCATGTTTTCAGCTCACAGACAATAATTCATGGAGGAGCCTAAAACCGGAGGCCTAATGCTGTTTACTAATAGCATTTCCAGATATATGAGATATTATTAATCCTCCAAGATTTTTTCGCTTTACTATCCCCACCCCACCTTATCATTACTTTCCTCTTTCCTTAACTTATGATCATATGGGAATGTTGGTACTATCAATTTGGATACAATTGAAAGAGAAAAAACGCAAGCTATCTTGTGGTACCAAACTTTATAGAATCGGATTGTGTAAACGGAAATCACAGGGGGTGGTTACCCCTCCCCCTCCCAAGAAATGTTTAAAAATGGCTCAGGTAGACGAGAGGTAACATTCCTTTCTTTTCTGGAAATGACCTCGTATCTCTTTTTTTACAGGCAATGCACGTCTATTTTGGAATACATTTCTAGGGTCCGGAATTTTTGGTCGGGGACCAATGCTTCGTTCCCAAAAAAGAGCGACTATAGCTTTCAATGCCGGGACACCTTAGGGTATATAATTCACAATAATGCAGTTCTATGGTGTATCAAATTCCGTTTGTGATTGTGACGGGTTCTTAATAAAAATGCGGAAATGCATGTTGGGTTACATTTTACAATTTTTAATCATTTGAATCACAGTCCACAATCACAACTGAAGTTTGATACCCCTAGCCCACTTCATTATTGTGAATTATATAAGCCCCTAAGGTGTCCCCATTGGCAGCTATAGGTCGCTCTTTTTTTGGAACGAGCATTGTCCCCGACCAAAGTTCAAGACCCCTATAAGTGTATTCCAAAAGAGAACGGCATTCTGCAAAAAGAGAGACTAGGTCATTTTCAGAGAGAAAAGGATGGCTTACTCTCGTCTACCTGAGCATTTTTAACATTCTTTGGGAGGGGAGGGGGTACCACCCCCGTGATTTTCCTTTTACACATCCGTTCCTATAAATTTGGTACCACAAAATAGCTTTGCCGTTTTTCTCTTTCATTGGTATCAATAAGTACCACATCCCAATATATCATAAGTTAAGACCGAGTGAAAGACATATATAGGTGGGGTGGGGATAGTAAAGCGGAAAAATCTTGAGGATTATATATCTAATATATCTGAGAATGCCTATATAGTCAAACACTTAGCCTCCCGGGTTTAGGCCCTACTCCATGAATATTGTCTTAGCTGAAAACCTGAATATGGCATTTTAAAGACTTTTTAACATTTTGAATAAAAAGAAAATATTTTGTTCGAACATCCCCACCCATATTCGAAATCAAACCAATAATTGACAAACCGTGACATACACGCAATTGGTCGCCTTAATCTGTCCTTTTCCATAGTTTCAATATTCAGATGTACGTGCACGATCGGGTGTCTTGGTAGAGCAAAAGGGCCGCCGCCGTGCAATTTCCGGTTTCCTCACGTTAGAGGCGAGAGCCTATCCAGTGTATAAGATCAGTGGTGTACCCTTTCTGACCTTAGGGTTGGGCCATGAGACATGTTATATTTTGGTTACAGTACCGCGATAGCATGCAGTCATAGCAAGCATTCAACAAAAATTCCAGGAAAAATAAACCATTACACAATTTTGAAATTAATAATCATTATTAAAATAAAAAAGAAGAAAGGAAAAAAACAAACAACTCCGACAACCTCAGCACACATTATTAACAAATTAAAAAAAAAAAAACACAACAAACACAAATCAAATGAAACAATCAAATAAAATACTATCCAAAGGTCCCAATATATATATATATATATAGATCTATATATATAATATACATCATAGTACCCAGTATTA
Organism: Ophioderma brevispina; assembly: GCA_023653785.1. NCBI lineage: Eukaryota > Metazoa > Echinodermata > Ophiuroidea > Amphilepidida > Ophiodermatidae > Ophioderma > Ophioderma brevispina. The sequence goes on from JAMKCH010006294.1 coordinate 9,404, forward strand.
TTTACAGGTGACTAACTTTGGAATTAAAGTCTCAATCCCATTACAGGAGAGCGTAAAATAAATTACAAAGTATATGACCCTCTGGAAAGCAACCGTTGCCGTTCCAGAAGGTGAGTTTTGTAATTTCTATCTATATATATTCATTTAAATCGAGTTTGGCACTCGAGTTTTACCTCCCTACCCCCCCCCCTCCCCTCCAAAATACACAATTTCAGGGAAAGAAATCCACAAAAATACAAAATATAAATATAATAATAACTAAATAATAAATAAATAAATAAAAACATAAATAATAGCTTTTCATTAATCAACCCAAGAAAAAGCTATAAGGGTAGTACGGGACCTACTTGGTAAGCGGCAACTGCATGGCACCCTATCTTGGGCTAGAAAACAACACAACAAAAATACAACTACAAATATAAGTAACTGCGCACAACTCGCGCGCATCACACAGACACACATTCTAATACCAAAATGTCAGACGACTTCCTTTAGTGCCCAATGGGGGGGTTCCATGGACCCCACTAATAACTCATTAACGGCTTGGCGAGATTTAATTAGTTTGTATGAAAAAGAAGCGCATTTAAAAGTCCATCATTCAAAACATTCGTCTGCGCAAAGATTCCACGCGGAAAGGCGGCAAGCGAGAAAATAAATATTTGAAGCCAACATAAAAATAGATCGTATGATTACGTTGTCTGGGGTGGAGTAAGTCCTTAAATTTATGTCAGATGAAGAAAATGAACTTATTCCAAACTAATTATCTCCCTTAATCTGTGGTGAGATTTTTTATTTTTTTAGAGGAAGAGTGGTGGGTGTTTGGGAATATTTGAAGCAAAATCAAAAAATAGTCGTGTGGGTACTTTTTCAGGGGGGGGAGGTAGTCCTTAATTATGTCCATATGAAGGAAAATGACTGAGTCCCAACCTAATTACCCTCCCGAAGCGGTTTAGTATTATTTTTTGTTTGTGAGGAGTGTGAGTGCTGGGTACTATTTGGAGCAAAAAATAAAAAATATCGTTTGGTTTTTTGTTTCAGGGGGGAGGAAAGTCCTTAATTATGTCATATAAAAAAATACCTGATCCACCCTAATTATCCCCCTTAACTGTGGTGAAGTTTTATTTTTTTATGTTTTGTGGGTGCTGGGAATGTTGAAGCAAAACTAAAAAAATAACGGTTTGTTACTTTTTCAGGGGGGAGTAAGTCCTTAAATTATGTCATATTAAGAAATACCTCATTCCAACCTAAATTACCCCCTAAGCTGTGGTGACGGCTGTCATTTTTTTGTTTGTGGGAAGAGTGAAGGTGCTGGGGAATATTTGAACGCAAATAAAAAATATCGGTGGTTTAATTTTTTCGAGGGGGGGATTAAGTCCTTATTATGTCATCTGAAGAAACTGATGAGTCCCAAACCTAATTCCCCCTTAAGCCTTTGTGAAGTATTATTTTTTTGTTTGTGGTCAGTGTGGGTGCTGGGAATATTTGAAGCAAAATAAAAATATCGTTTGCTACTTTTTTTCAGGGGGGTCAGTCCTTATTATGTCATATGAAGAAATGACTGATTCAAACTAATTATCCCCCTTAAGCGTGTGAAGTAATTTTTTTTTCAAAAAACGTTTATTTTTTTTATTTTTTTTTTTTTTTTTGTGGGAAGAGGTGGGTGGGTGGAATATTTAAGGCAAAAATCAAAAACAGTGGTTAGTAAGTCCTTGAAAGATGTCATATGAAGAAAATGACTGATTGCGAACTTAATTATCCCCCTTACGCTGTTGTGAAGTTTTTATTTCTGTATTTATTTTTGTGGGAAGAGTGTGGGTGCGGGGAATTTTTGAAGCAAATAAAAAAAAAAATATCGTGTGGTTACTTTTTTTCAGGGGGGAGTAAGTCCTCAAATTATTCAGATGAAGAAAATGACTGATTCCAAACCTAATTATCCTTAAGCTGTGGTGACGTTTTTCTATTTTCTTAGAGGAAAGTGTGGGTGCTGGGGAATATTTGAAGCAAAATAAAATATCGTGTGGTTACTTTTTTTCAGGGGGAGTAAGTCCTTAAGTTATGTCATATATGAAGAAAATGACGATTTCAAACCAATTACCCCCTTAACTGTGGGGAATATAGTTTTTTGTTTTTGGGAAGAGTGGGGTGTCTGGGGAATATTTGAGCCAAAATAAAAATATCGTGTGGGTACTTTTTTTCAGGGGGAGTAGCCTTAATTATGTCATATGAAGAAATGACGATTCCCAACCTAATTACCCCCCCCCCCCCTTAGCTGTGGTGAAGTAATTTTTTTTATTTGTTCGTTTTTTTTGTGTGTGTGTGCTGGGTAATATTTGAAGCCAAAATAAAATATCGTGTGGTTTACTTTTTTCAAGGGGGAGTCGTCCTTAAATTTATGTCATCTGAAGAAAAGACTGCGGGATTCCAAACCTAATTATACCCTTAAGCTGTGGTGATATTTAATTTTTTTGTTTGTGGGAAGATTGTGGTTGCTGGGGAATATTTGAAGCAAAAATAAAAAATATCGTGTGGTTACTTTTTTCAGGGGGGATAAGTCCTTAAATCAAGTCCTATGAAGAAAATTACGGATCCCAAACCTAATTACACCCCCTTAAGCTGGGTGAAGTATATTATTGTTTTCTTTGTGGAAGAGTGTGGGGTGCTGGGGAATTTTGAAGCAAAAATCAAAACATATCGTGTGGTTATTTTCAGGGGGGGGAGTAGTCCTTTAAAATTATTTCAATGAAGAAAATGACTGAGTCCAACCCATTATTCCCCTTAAGCTGTGGTGAAGTAATTTATTTTTTTTTGTTCTGTGGAAGATGTGTGTGCTGGAGAATCTTTGAAGCAAAAATAAAAAATATCGTGTGGTTACTATGAGTCATTGAAAAAAAACGTCGGTGAATGTCCTTAGGCAATACTCCGTCTAGCGATATCCGTCTAGCCGATATCGCAATATCCAATTCCTGCTAACTTTAACCGGTGCCTTGGAAATGCAAGATCGGCAATGGTCCTCTATCCAATATCTGGGCTGACAGAGGATTACTCATAACTTCCAAAACTCGTCTAGTCCAAGGCTCTGGCATTTTCCGCCACCCACTAAAGTGAGCCACGGACCCTCACCCAAGCAAAAACAGAATTGCAGCCTTGGGGATGGTTGATGGAGGCGTATAATACTTCGCATCCAATGGATCGAGAAGAGGCCAAACTCCAGTGTTCTTCAGAGAATGCTGGTGAAAAAACGCGTGTTACAGAAGATCTGCATCCAGAATTAAGATATTTTGGTCATGTATCAAGCGTGTGGAAACAACTTGGGGAAGGTGATTATACAATGAATGTTGAATGCAAAGAAGATGCAGGCAAAGCTCGGGGTTCGACCAATTAAGGACACACGTGCTATTCTAGTACTGAAGATCGTCCTCCTGCCATCGTATCTCTGGTCCACGACTGTCCGTCATTACAGAGCGAACCAACCCCCAACCACTCTTACTCTCCTCCTTTGCAACTATTCTTACAAGGCCGTTAAAATAATCTCAGGAGCATAATACCTACAATAGCCTTCCACATCTTGGTCTTCTTGACAGCTCGCTCTAGCAAGCTGTCCTTTTTTGCAATTGCAATCCTGTATGAATGTCCTTCTCCCCATAAACGAACTGCAAATCGGCTGCATTGTTGTACAGCCATCGCGAGTTTGACACAAATTTTATGTAACCCTGAATGATTATTTTAACTTTACTGCCATGACTTGCTATTAATGACACGCCTGACCGAGAAGGTATTAGGTTTAATGAGGTTTGACATAGAGGTTTATTGATCTGGCCTTTTTGGGAAGAGACATTCTAATACCTGCAGATCACACAATCAAGCCGGAATTGCCGAAGACCTGTCACTTCGTAGACTTCAAAGAGTTTTTTAGGGACTCCCCTATGTGCCAGTAATAAATCAAAAGCTAAGAAAGCTCCATAGAGTTTGATATTGTCAGCCCTATAAATGGGGCAGGTTGCTCTTGGCTCTTTGTGCAGGTAGTAAATATCTGACCCTTTAACATCTCTATCTAACATATTAGCATCCTCACCCAGTTCCATACTTTGCGCGAGTATCACGGTACCAGTTTTTCTTCATTGCAGGCATATGTTGGATCTATAATGAAAAAACCTTCTACAAACTTGGCGGGGACCTTTTATATGCAGATTGCGCATGAATGTTCATTGTTATCCCCATAGAGAACACAATAGCACATAACCATTGTTCACGTCTGAGTTGATGTTCTTTTTTACTATATATTTTTTTTCGGTAATTTCTAATTATTTTTTTAGCCTTATCTTTGGAAAAAGCGCCCTTAGTAATGGTAAAGAATGAGCCACTTTGGTCCTAAAATTTAAGAATCATAGCTAAATACTCTAAAACTCCACTCTATTAAGGACATTTTGATCAATACTATGTTTTTAGGACAGTTTTTAATTAATTTTCTGTATTTGGAGGCCATCTTGGAACAAACCCCATCAATTATTCCTGACAACATTTCCTAAGAAAACACCTACCAAAATATCCAGAACCCGACCCTATTGATGTTAGTTTTGGAACAATATGCTTTCATGATTCTCTATAATTTTGGCGGCCATTTTGAAAAACGCCCTCTACATTCCAGAACAACATGTTTTGTGGTTTTAAAGCATTTCTAACGATCACTTGGCCAAAAAAGCATAAACCTAACCCGTTTAGATGGTATTTTGTGGTAAACAATACGCTTTGATTCGATTGTCTATTATTTTGGCGGCCATTTTTAAAAAGCGGCCCCAGGTGGCGATACGACACGAAATCGGGAGGGTGGTGGACGGTTGGTAGGAGAAAGTTTGTAGGGGGAAGGATAGGGGGAGAAAAATACGGTTAAGAAATGGAGAAGATGACACCGTGTTTAGGAAAGAGGTTGAGGGCGTGGGGGGGGGGGACTTAGAAAGTGTGGAGGTCTAGGGAATATGTGATGGGGGGCGAGGCGAGAATAGGACAGTGAGGAAGGGTGGTGATCTGGTTGGAGGGGGTGTGCGAGAGGGGGTTGGGATGGTAAGTCGTAGGAGGAAGGGTGAGGGGGGGGTTGAAAGAAAGGGGGGGTAGGGAAGATTTAAGTCGGGGACGGGAGGGAGGGAAGGAGTGGTGGGGGGTGGGGGGGAAATGGCGGGGTAAGGGAAGGAATATGGACGGCGTGGGGGGGGGAGGGAGGGGGAAGGTAGTGTAGTCGTGTTGGTAGTGTCTGGTTGAGGGGGACCTGGTGTATGGGGTTTGATAATGGGCGAGAATCATGGTGGAAGAATGGGAAGGGGAGAAGCTCGGAAGGGTTTCGGTGGGGTGGTAGTAGACGTGTAGATGTTGTGAAGAAAGGGGAAAAAGTGGAAGTGTATTGAGAGAGGGGGGTGTGTATAGTAGAAGAAGAGATGGGTGGGGGGCTAGAAATCGTAACAGGATGTGGGGGGGTGGGGGCGTGATGGGTTCGATGTGGGGGAGGAATAATACGGCGGAGTAGAGAGTTTGGAGCATAAAGAGTATGTGTAGGAAGAAAATAGTGTGATTAGATGAGTGGTGGGGTTAGGTGCAGGGAGGCTGGAGGAACAAACGACGGAAGGAGGAGGAGGAGTGAAAGAAAAAGATGGTGGAGGAAAGGTGAATACGACGGAGGGATGGGGGTGCGGGTATGGGGTTGAGGTTTGGGTAGGAGCAAGAGGGATAGAGGTGGAGGAGAGGAGGAAGGGGGGTAAGGGTCATAAGATAGGGGGTAAGAGAGTTGTAATGAGATGGGGTAGGGAGAGTGAATGGGGCGTAGATCGAGGAAATGCATTCGGGGCATTCCAGGGAAGGGGAGAGGAGAGAACGTGTTGGTGGGTAGGAGGGGGAAGAGGGGTTGAAGATTGGAGCCAGTGAGGAGAGGCTGGAGTAGTAATAGTGCGGGGGGGGCGTGGAGGTTAGTCGATGCGGTGGGGTGATAGGTGGGGCGTTTGAGTGAAATGACGGAGTTTGAAAACAAGGGGCAGGGAGTATGGGGTAGAAGCCATTGGTGTGAGTGGTAAGGGAGGGGTCGGGATGCGTTGAATTGGGTGAATTGGGAGTAAGTTAAAAGAGGTGCGCAGTGGTGATAGGGGGGGAACGTAGAGGGTAGGGTAAGAAAGGGGGAGCTCGTTGAAAAATGGTGTGTTGCGAGATGTGATATAGGGGGGGGGAGTAAAGGATTGAGTTGAGGTGTGGGATTTTGGAAGAAACGTGAGTGAAGAAGTATTGGGGGGGAGGGAATTTGGGGGGAAATTAGAGGGGGGTATGACTTGGGAGGTGGAGAGAAAGATGCTGTAATGAATAGGCGGACCGAGGTGGATGGTGGTGTGGCGAGTCAATGGAAGAGAACTGGGAAAGAGGCAGAGGTATGGGGGATGGGGGCGATGGCGGGAAATGGGTCGTGTTGGGTATCTGTAGGGGTAACCGGGGGAGCGGGGGGTAGTGGGGTTTGTGTGTTGGGTGATGTGTAAGGAATGAAGTAAATGGTGAGAGAATTGTGGTAACAATGTAGAAAGGAATGCGTGCGGGAGATGTTATATGAGAATATTGAGGGGGGCGGGCGAGGTGTGTAAGGGTGGGGAGTTTTGGGGGAGGGTCGGAGGGTGGAGGATCAACAAGTTGAAAGCAATTTTTTGTGATGTCCTTAAACCAATGAAGTGAAAATCCAAGTTGGCAAAATTATCGCGTAGCTCACAACGGCTGCCTGACTAAACCATTTATGCCACATTCACGATCAGGGTTAACCTCTGAGATCTAACGTCTTTCTTACAGATCTCTGATTGGCTACATTCAGTAATATTTCATGAAAACCTTTTAGTCATCAACAAAATAGACTTTTTCATATTTACATGTATACATCTGTAATCTTTTTCTTACCACATTTCTGTTTGGTCTTTATATAACTAAATAACCAAAATACCAATTAATCAGGCAAGTTTAGTGTCCAAACGGGTAATAGATGATATCTTGCTGCTAAACACCTCAAAGAAGACGGAACACATTAAAAAAGAGTAGGCACTTTAAATTGGAGTTCCTATTTTTTATCCATGTTTCACTTCCTTGTGAGCGTTTTTCGACGACCCTGATGTCCTTTATCAACACTGACATGGAAAGTAGTTTTGATCCTGGCAAACTCGGGTCTTGTCCTGCAGTGGTCTTTTTTTTTTTAGTGTTGCCAGTTGTGTTTAGTCCCCGTAATCTTCTTGGTCCTTTGCCCGACCTCCTCAAAAATGTAAAGAGTTTTAATTGCCCTCATCTCTATCCTTGGCGAAGTGGTCTTCTTCTTATTCTATACCCTTTCCCCCCCCCCTTTGACCCAGTATATATATTTTTTAATAAAGGAAATGCCAGGCTCATATTTACGTTTCAGCAATTATAAATACATTTTTGTTTCAATGAATGTCTTTCGTCAGAAAAATACACTCTATTCCGTGATAACAAGTAAAACGTAATATAATATCTTCCGTAATTGCCGCTATTTTGATCGGCCCACTAGAAACCATAGAAACCATGATGCTGTAATACGGTAATAAGCGTGTCGTTATAATAACCAGTGAATGAAATAACCAAACTTTTCAGCTATATTCTGTTGAGAATGCGCCCTGTGTTTTGAATCGATTGTTACTGCTTTTTCTACTGGACACACTATATATCCATTTTTCTGCCAGGAGTACCCTAAACATCCTTAGATACTTTTTTGTCTAATTGACGTCTCCAGTCCATACAACGTCACAATGCCGACAACGGTCCCCAACTGACATGGTCGACTCCATGGGCCAGACTTTATTAGTTAATTCTCTAAAGGCAAATCTATCAATCTATATTGGCATTATACAAATACTACATGGGTTGGAGGGGAAATAGTGCAATCTATTTCCCGTAGGTACGGCTACAGGCCCTACCACCCGACCTCGAAGGGTGAGGGGTGGTAGGCCTGTGGCCAGTACCGCAGGAAAATAGTTGTCTCTTTCCCCCGACATAGCATGTAGTAATTTGTTTTTATTACACTTATAAATAGTTATGAGATAATGCATAAGACTTTTAACTATCGTGTTGAACCTGAATTTGGCTTTTTAAAAATCGCCCTCCCGTTTTACGAACCGCCCTACATCAGTACATGAAATCGCCCCCCACAACTCTACAGTCCGGCCAATTTAGCACTTTACTTCCAAGAGAACTTCCTTGTCCGTACACTAGTCCCTGAAAACTATTCACAGCCCTTCCGGACGACAAATCGCTTGTTTTGTGCGTCTTTCGTCGCGGTCCAAAGACGCGGACCGACTACAACGAGCAAGTTTTTCCTTCTTTTTGGAGAACCGTAAGACCCTAAAATGCGTGACTTACGCTAACATTGATACTTTTGACTCTGAGTACGATGATGTTAGGGAAATTAGTAAAAAATACCGCACGGGAACTAGCTCAAATTCACAATAGTCTCATTTATCATCGCTGTGTCCACGCAATTAACCACTGAAATGAAAGGACTTATGCTTATTAGCTCATATATTTTATAAGGTGTATAATGTTATTATTTCTTTCAGACCGCAAAAAACATCTTTTTAAACATACTTAATGTACAAAATTATCCTGTTATTAACACTATAAGCCACGAGAAAAAAAAAATCACACTAAAATATTAACAGACTGCAGGGGTGCTTACACCTCCCCTGTCACTATCTAGGCCTGCGAGTGACGCAGTATTTACTACCCAGGCATGAGTAGATAGAGACCGCCACCAATTTTGCGTATGAGATAATATGGACAGTGTTCTGGAGCAGAGTCACTGATACCTAAGGTAATGATATTTAAATACAAATCCAACTAGAATGAATATATGTGAACCCGTCATGCTTCTGACGATTGAGAAATCAAAATTGCTCGTGAAAGTTTAGATACGTGCTTTGAAAATGGGCCATGTCACGGTTTGCGTATTTTTTTGCGAATGTTAGATGTTATCAATCATGTGGATTCTTGGTTCTTTTCTTTTGTCCAAAATGTGTACTTTTGTATATCAATACTGAAGACTTTTTCCTCGATGTCTATTTATTTTAATGCAATTGGTATTCGACTCTCAGATGCTGTACTTAGCTTTTTAAAAGATGTTATTTTCTGGAATTTTTGGCGGCCCCACCAAAGAAATCGCACCCATAGCGCCGACAGTCACAATGAACAACACCCCAAATTATCAAAGATGGGCCTAAAACTCCAGAATCCTTTAAAGTATAAATAAATACCTTTTTTTTTTTTTTTTTTTTTTTTAATTTTGGATAAAATTGTGATTTGTTTAATACACAACGTACTGTAGGCATTGATAATCCATTATAATCACTTGCCAAATCCCTTTTATGGCCCCCAAATTGGATTTCAAGTTACATAAGGGTTCATATTAAAACGTCCAATCATGTTGAAAACTCACGTGGCGATGATGTTTGTCCGATTATATTTTCGGAGTTATGGGTTATCAAAGCTTGTAAATAGTGTACCTAGACAAAAAGTTAAAAGTTGCTTTGATTAAGGTAATGTTTGATGGGGCGCAATAGCTATTAGAGTGAAAGGAAAGTTTCTGTTGGAATCTGTTTTCGCGCTATCCATAAATCTTTTTTTCTTTTTAATTAAGTGACACGAATAAAAACTCACACTACAATATATAGAACAGATGCAAGGGGTGGGTAGCTTACATTCACTTGCACTATTCCGTAATTGAATGAAGTATTCACAACAAGCAACGAGCAGAGAGACCGCCACCAAATTTGTGTATGACAGTCAGTAATATAATCAGCTGTCTCTGGGGACAAGCCGGTAATTATATTTAACAGATAATTTCGACAAATTCCGTATCAAATGAAGATTTAATAAATGTTTATTAATGTATTCTGAGGATTTGCGAAAATCAAAATATCTCTTGAAGGCTTTCGAAAACCTGGGTCTTGAAAGTGGCCAATTGTCCACGGTTTTGCCGTTGGTTTTGTTGCAAAGTGTTTAGATGTTATCAATCAAATGCGGATTCTGGGTTCTTTTTTTTCTCAAAAGCGGGCTTTTGTATATAATATGAAGAGTTGCTCCAATGTTTATAAAATGGAAAAGGATATTACATATATTTTTGAAAACCCGCGCGTTTGACAAAAGGTAAGCAAAAGGTAACCAAAAGGTCAGCAGATGGGCGAACTTTAACTAAGCGTCAGTCGGTGTTGGATGGTCAGCTGTGGCAAGATAAACGAAGGTGGACCGCTGGCCGCTACAAGGAATTAGGATTTGGGCAGTAGTAGTCTTATAAAAACGACCTTTTTGCTTTTCAACACTTTCGGGTTGCGTGGATTTCTTCTATAGTGGTATTGTAATGCGTATAGAGCGGTTCGGGTCTCTTCAGTCCTTTTATGATCATTTTCCTCTAAATGCAACCAGAGTATAAGAGCTCAAGCTTAGTGCTACACATGGTTGCTGGAAACATGCTCTGAAGTAAACCACGGGCGCCAATAGCTTACACGGCACATGCATACGATGTTTGGTCTGGTTGTATGATTGGTGACCCTCGAACTCTCAACAGTTTTCTCTACACAGCTGTTTGAATGTATGCAAATTGTCTCTTTTATTTTCAAAACAATTTTACGCAATGCTAACAACTCGGGGCAAAACTGATATAACCAGGGTCTATATTCTAGTATCCCTAAAAAAAAAAATAATTGTCAAAAATCTCGACATAAATTAAGTCCTACAACGGTCATAAATGGTGGTATGGCGCTCTCCATTTACATCATCAAATGTCCTTGAATACATTGCATCATATAAGTGAATTTAGATCCATCGTATTTATTTGCAGAAAAAACCTCCTACGGGCCGATCCTAGGACCGATGGAAAGCTGGAACGAGTCGAAAACAACCCAGCGCTTCGAGTGGATGCGACCGTCGTTACGTAAAAGCTCACTCCAAATGCATTTGAAGCCTTACAGACATCAATGAGTTTATTACTTAATTTCCATTCATGAAAGCTTCGGGGGAAATCTAAAATTAAGTGCAGTGGACGATTTTTTTCAATTTACTGCATGGGTTATAGTGGGGGACTGTAGGGAACAGATATAGTGAGTGTGCAATCCGGATAAAATTGGAATTTTTGGTACAAACAAGTACTTGTATTACATTGATAATCAAAAAATTTGATGGAAGCACTTGCCACACCCCAGCCTTTCATGGCCCCCAGCTTGGATTCAAGGTTACCCAGGGGTAAAATGGTTTAGAATGTTCCGATTGTGTTGAAAGCACACCATGAGTCTGTCTGTTTAAAAGGATTCCAAAAAGGTATAGTTTATACTACCTGTGACTTATAGTTTAGGAATTATGGGGTAAAAACTGTAAAAATGGTAAAAAAAGTCAATTTGGGTTTGTACAGGGCGGTCAGAAATAAAAGTGCTCAATTTTTGTAAAATGTGTTTCAAATGGGTGGTTTAGCTCATAGAATGAAATATAGGAATAGTTTGACTATCGTACGTGCCTGGTTATTAACCAATATGACGAATAAAGTCAAAGCTATTGGCAGCTATGGGATCACTATTGACCTGGACCTATTTTGTTGGATAACGTGAAAACTAAGATAACAGCATAAGCAAACTCTTCCTTATTCAATCCTTTAAGCTAGGGAAACAATTTGCACCCATATTACCTGAATCAAAAAACTTTTTAAACTTTTACCCATGTACACACCAAAAATTGCTTTATTTTCACCATTTTTACAGTGTTACACCATAAAATCCCAGAATATACGCCATAATAGTTGTGAACTATACCTTTTGGAATCCTTGTGACCAGCAAACACCAGTTGTGGCGTTTTTAACACATTCAGAAACATTTTACAGTGTTGAACTGTATAACCTTGAAATCAAAGCTGGGGGGGCCATTAAGGGGGGATGGCAAGGGCTTCCATCATTTTATGGAGTATCAATGCCTAAAGTACTTCTGTGTTGCAAAAATACAATTTATCCGGAAGCGCACCTCTACACTAAGTCCCTGCGATTAGCAGTTGATTAGACTGCAGCAAACTGATGAAGCCATTTAGCAACATTCGCGATAAGGGTTAATAAAATAAAATTACCCCTTTCTGACAGCATTGCTGATTGGCCGATTACAGCTATATACGATAAAAACTGAGTAATCAATCAAATAGACTTTTCATATTTACATGTGTTAATCTGTAAGCTTTCTTACCACATTTCTGATTGGTTATTTGTTAAATAACCCCATCAATACCAATTTAAATCAGCAGGTAGTTAGTGTCAAGGGGTTAATAGACGACATTTTGCTGCTAAAGGACACTTCAAAGAAGAAGTAAACACGTCCACTGAAGAAAGAGTAGTACTTAAATTAGAGAGTTTCCTATTTTTAAATACAATGTTCACCGTCCTTGTGAACTTGACGACCACTGATGTATTCATCAACATGAATGGAAAGTAGTTTGATCCTGGCAACTCTGGGTATTTCTCGCTTCTGTCTGCAGTGGACTTTAGTGTTCCAGTTGGATTTTTCCCCTGATACCCTCCTTCGGGGCTGGCACACAGACACGCATCAAAAAAATGTGAGAGAGTTTATGTGCCCCGAATCTCTAGCCAGGGAGAGTCCGCCGTCTGATTTCTATAGCCTCTTCGACCCACGGTTTATATCGCCGGCAGCCCCGCCAGTACGGATGCGGGTGTCACAACATGGTCGGTGACGGCAGACCTGTAGTTGATGTTAGAGACTAGAGACTCCTTTTTCTGCTTGCCTCTTGTATTAACCACTATTTTTTCCACTTTTTTGCACCTCATTTCTGAGGTGTCCCTGGTGTAAGATATTCAATAGTTAGACTAGAGTAAAAGACTTTTTACGGAATAAAGCTGTACAATCCTTGTAATCCCTTGAACCTCTTATAGAAGATTTCATGCTAGGCAGCTAATTCCATGAGCCTTCCGTGAAGGATGAACCCAATTTCCGGTTGTCGAAAGTTCTAAAGGAAGTGAAAACCACGGGAGCGAAACCGTGGATCATAACAATAGGACTCATAACTAAAGATGTCAGAGAACCGAACTGTTTAATTTTTAATTCCGAAGACATTATTAAAGCAGTTCCCCACCAATCATCTGACCGTTAATATCTTTGTACCGCAAACACACCATTAATCTCGTCTACAGTCACGTTGGTCTCGTGTTTTTTTTTTTTTTTTTTTAAGTTGTTGTTGTTTTTTGGGTTGTTGTGTTTTTTTTTTTTTTTTTTTTTAAAAATGTTATTATAATGATTGTATAAACTATTTAAAACTAAAACCACTCGTGTTATGGGTTAACTATCAGGGAACTATCAGTTCTCTTAGACCGGCGCATCAAGAGATTGTGATCCTTGATGCTGACGGAAACCATCACTCCTACCTTCTAACGTTCGTGCCAACCTATGTGAGGTGTGCCAAAGTCTATGGGGGCTCCGATATTCTGCCAATCCACATTTAACTTAAGGGGCTCTACAAACGCATGGCGGTATACTGCGTTTAAAGCGAATGACCAACCCGTCTTCGGTGTAAAAAAAACAGACCCTCCGTTATTTTCTGTTGACAATAACGTTGTTAGCTTTGTTCACAACGTATAACGTTATTCCCAATCAGTGCAATTTATATAGGAAGTGTTATTGTCAGAAAATCGTCACGGTGTCCACATTAATACGCAATTGCAGTTGAACATGCCCCTAGTGTGTTACTTTAAGCAAATCATCTTGGTGCGCTGAATCAAATTCATCTATCTAACTTATAAGTGATTATTTTAAATAGTAATTACCCTGTGTAGTTGCGACCTACATTGCATTGACCAAGCAAGTGCCTTATCAGAAACAACACTAATCTTCCGAAAGAAACAATACCCAATGAGTAGTCTTAAGGAAAAAAGGATGAAACTTCAATCATTTTCCGACTCGTCTCTTAACATGTGCTAGACCCTTTACTGCTCTTGTTGTTCTTATTTTTCCTGTGATGTTATCTGATGTTTCGTAACACATATGTAAAAACTGAATGAAACGAATATCCAATAAAATTTGTAGTATCGTTTATGAAACAGGCTCGGGTGTACATATAGCAAGCCAATCCATCATGATGAGCGTATTCGTAATTACCGCGAAAATTAATCCAGTCCATCATTCCATCCAGCCCCGTATCCAGGAATTTTAATGTGGGGGTTTGCGGACGGGGGTGCGATTTTGCCAGTAGTGGACCCGTTGCGTACCAACAAACCATTTTTTTTCGGCTCACCCAACATTTTTCAACACACCGGCGTCTCCCAATTCTGAAGACGGTGGGGGGCGGGGGGGGAGGGGGGATGTGTGTAGGGGGTGGTTGGGGATAGGGGTTAAGGGAGGGTAAAGATCATGACATCATCGCAGCGTTGCAAAACACGTACAATAACCCGCAGTGCGTATGCAATTAACCACTGTTGCTGCTTATTTATTCAATACCGTGAGGCACTAGCCTTACAACAACAAAATTTAGGCAAGCAGCAAATTTTAACATCACAAACATCATAAAGCGACCCTGATCATTTTTGACCCCCCCCCCGGCTACGGCCCTGGTTCCATCGATCCACGAACAGAGTACCTTAGCTTACTTTCCAAACTAGAACAAATGTTTAACTACTTGATTTAGACAAATGTGGTATAAAAAACCGGTATTGGAATTTTGTAACTACATCGCAGTAGCGATGTTGGCGGCTGCTCGCCGTCGTACTGGGTACTCATCCCAATAAGCTTTTTTGAGGCTCAGCAAGCTAACTTGAGAAATCTTTGAAAAGAGGCCTATTGTATATGAGTACCGTACGAACGGAGCCGCAACATCGCTATTGTGCAATAAGGTGCGCCGTCAGATTACTCGGGCACAATTGTTGCCCGTAAGGGTCACAAATCACCGTCTCAACTCCATTGGATTAACACCGATAGTGTGATTATTGTGGAAAACAGTCGAAGACATCAAAGGGATTATTGTAATAGCCTTTTAGGGTGCATTCGGACGTGTTCATGTGTAAAGATTTGTATTTACGCGGGTTCTGGATGTCGACTTTTCCCCATAATTTCTCGGGAAACATCGCCTTTCCGATGCAGTCGTTTGTCGGCGCACCTTATGGGGGTGCTAATTGCAAAATCCGTGGGACAAGTTTTGTTCGTATTAAGGTGGTCTAAGATATGACCAGGCAAAGCCTAGGCAGAGATTTTAGGATTTTAGGTAGATGGGCAATAAACACTTTTTCTTCAAATCTCTATTTAAAAAAAAAACGATGGAGGTATGGCCATTTTGGCTGGCTGAAAACTATTCCTATCATAAGTGCAATGCATTTTCATATCAAATAAAGTTTGATTGTGGTTCCCTGGATTGTTAAAATTTTGCATGTAAGTGCCAATGGAGAAAATGTTGGCATTTTTAGACATAACTAACTTCAAAAAGCCAATGTTCTTCTCAACCTATTTTTGTCAGAAACTCACACACCGAGCGCTGTATATTCATAAATATTTAGGCGCAAAGAAAAAAATATCATATATGGTTGAAATTGCAAACAGGCTCATTTTACAAAAACGGTATTGCTGCAAAGCAGTAAATAGAATAGCCTTTCAATCAGTAGACTTACCAAAGAACATGAGAAACACCATTGTATCATTGTTGTGAAATGCTCAATACAAGTATAATTAATTTTATGTTATACAAAAGAGTTTACTGAAGCATGCCAGCCAGTGGTGCAATGAACTTTCTTATGTCCTTTTGTAAGTCTACTGGCTCAATGGCTATTCTATTCATGGCTTTGCACCCAATAATACATTTTCATTCAAATTGAATCCCTTCGCAATTCAGAAAAATATTATTATATTTTTCCTTTGCCAATATTTATAGAATATACAAAGGCATCTGTGTGTGAGTTTCTGAAAAAATAGGTTCAGAATAACATTGTTTTTTGGAGTTATGTCCACCATCAAAATTCATTTAATATGAAAATGCTTATCAGATTCATTTTTGGCAGCCAAAATGGCCAAAGAATCTACTTGTTTTGAAAAAAAGTGGTCATATGCCCACCCCTAATTTTAGTTTTAGCTTCGATATACATCATGTACATTGGCTGCACCGGCATGTTGGTTAGTGCCACCGTAATTCCAAATAAGTAAATAAATAAGTTTGATTTTGTCTTTGAAACTACTGTAGATTGTGCTCTGTATCCGACGACAGAGCCGAGACTGTGGGACAGTCTACCCAGTGATAAAAATTCAGTATTGACGCAAGTTCAATCTCCCAAGAGCATGTGATAACTACATTGCAATCGCTCGTTAATAAACTTCGGGCTTATATTTTCTGAATCTAAAGATATTCGCAACGTAAGCAGATAATCCGGGGAAACAATATAAAATATCAGCTTATGAAATGAAATACAGTTACTTCCTCATACCCCATCTGTAAACAGATGTCTTAAGACCATGATGGGAAGAGCCCCCATTGACATTTGACAATGACCTTCAAGATGCACAATGTCAGAGTTGCTTCATCATCTTATGCCCAGAAGGCAAGGCTTCCTTTAGACCTGATAATGAAAACAGCTAGTTGGACAAATTCGAAGTACTTGATATTGCTTAGCGGATACCCTTCAGGGATTTTAAATAATCTATAGACTGTAACATGGGAACCAAGTTTATATAAAGGGGAAAGATTTACTTGAAACAGTTTATTAAAATTAAAGAAACATTGAATTTTGAATAACATTTGAAGTGAATTAACTCAGAAATTGCGTGGTATAGTTGAAATAGAATTGGAATTTTGTGATGGAATTTGAAATTGAATATGAGTTAGCCAGGATAGAAAGGTGAATATATTCAGTGTTATTGACTCATGCTGTCTGTAAAGAAATATACGGAATAAGTATGAGCTTGTCCTTGTATTTTTTTAAAGGAGCATCATCCGATCCTCAGCATTGACACACCATTCACTTCATAAAAGCTAAGATTTTGAAATGTCATTACAACTGCAAAATTCTTTTCCATTGATGCTACTAGCTCAATTATGGGTTGTTTGTATGGTTACTATTTGTATGATAATCATAGGCTATTGTTATACATAATTACCGCTCACATTAACACTTAACTGCATAAGGGGTTTGCACTTCCGTTAGTGCATAACGGGGGGGTTCCTAGGGACCCCCCCCCTAATATAACCACTTTCCTCAAGGATTTTTTAGATGAAATCCACCACATGTTAGAAGGCTTCTTTTTTTTTTTTTTTTTTTTATAGTTGAAATAGAATTGGAATTTTGTGATGGAATTTGAAATTGAATATGAGTTAGCCAGGATAGAAAGGTGAATATATTCAGTGTTATTGACTCATGCTGTCTGTAAAGAAATCGTCGCCCACATCACATACTGTCGTATTTTACAAAACACGTGTTCCGAGAAAATCGCAATTCAAAATCTACCGCGACATTTCATGTCTATACGGTAAAACGAAGCATAAAAGAAACGTCTAGACTTAACTGTTTTGAAGAAAACATTTTAAAGTCCAATATTAACCATAAATCCAACTAAAAACTTCAATTATATTATCTTAATTAGGCTACAAAGTTATAAGTCTGTATGTGAAATCACAAATAATGTATATTGCAAAATACGACGCATATTACACCGTTGTTTTTCAATGTGCGTAAAATAGATCACTATGTGAAAAGCTTGTTTACGAAATGACGATGATAATACGTCAAAATAGGTCTGTATGTGAAATCCTTTATTTTAGAATCGGCAAAATAGAACGCTCTATCAAACACGTGTAAATGAATGGCGATTTTAAAATACGACAGTATGTGAAATTCGGATTTGACGATTTTCAGGAAAATGACAAAAATCTGTAATTATAAACTAATTAATTAGGCATCCTCACATTTTGAAACTTTGTGGATGGCAAAAACTCGATGAACTAAGTAAGTAGGCGGAATTTCGCAAAAACCTCAAAAATGTGAAATACGACAGTATGTGATGCGGGCGACGAAATATACGGAATAAGTATGAGCTTGTCCTTGTATTTTTTTAAAGGAGCATCATCCGATCCTCAGCATTGACACACCATTCACTTCATAAAAGCTAAGATTTTGAAATGTCATTACAACTGCAAAATTCTTTTCCATTGATGCTACAAGCTCAATTATGGGTTGGTTGTATGGTTACTATTTGTATGATAATCATAGGCTATTGTAATACATAATTACCGCTCACATTAAAAGGGTATATCAGATTCAAACGAAATTTTGGAATTGAGGTATGTTGGTTCCATGACCCGATCGTCAATGACCCGTTTGTCCAGATCAAACAAATATGTTGTAATCGGGTGGATCACCTTTAAGCAAACACATTAACGGAATATAAAAATAAGACAAGTTTAACAACCGACCGTGTAGTCTCATCAGATGAAGAGTTGAGTGATGCTTTTAGTAAGTGTGTAAACAAATTATATTGAATATCGATCACAATCTACCTGGCTATGAGGAAACTTGATATAAATTTTAGTATTAACGTGAGTTCAATTCTAGAGGATATGATTCTGCTTGGGTTGGTTTTTTGTTTGTTTCTTGATCGGAATAACATTTTCTGAATCCCAAAGATAATTCCAAAGGCTGTGAATTCTCGAACGCAATAAATCTGGGGTAAAAAAACCCAGAAAGGTTACTTGTTGATGCTTATAAAAAGGTGATATTGAAGGAGTGTCTGGTGGAGAGATTTTTTAATAAATCTATTTAAATAGTTCATTAATGGAATTGACTTTTGAAAATACCTTAAAGGGTATTTCGTGATTTTAGCACATTTTCTTTTATTCATTGATCACTAGAAATCCTTGAGAAAAGCTTATTCTCAAAATTTGAGCGTCATCCCGATCTTGCGGTTGGGTTATGAGCCAGTTGCTTGTTTCTCAAGGTCCCATAGGCTACTGTGTGTAGTTTCTGTCCGTTTACAGATAGGAAAATACAAAATTGCACGTAAGCTGGACCACCCGTGGATTACTAAGGCTGAGGTTCAGATGATATAAAAATCCACATTTTAGGTAAGTCGGGGGGACGAGGCTTCGTGGATCACGAAATGCACCTTTAAAGATCTTCCAATTTTAAGAGATCGTATTAGATGGTTGTCGGAAAATGCGGTGCCAAGGCAAACACGTTTGGATCACCTGTTTGATTATTCGATACTCGCTAATATTTATGGTTTACTATTAAAAATTCCTTCAAAACATTATTTAGCGGCTGAAATTACAAGACGACAATGAGGAAAATGCAGTCTTTCATCTAATACAAAAATTTAAAACTATAGGATAAGTCAGGGGTCTCAAAATAAATACAAAAAAGAAAGCGGATGGCACATGATCATTCTTTTAAACCAGGTGTAGAAGTAACCATTGTCCGGCGTACTCATAGTCCGGGAACAATGGTGCACAATAGGGCAATCGATTCAGTTGACTCTTTACGCAACATTAGTTTCACGCTTTATTCCGTTATCGTCTATGGAGCCCCGGACTATGGCTCCCACCGGACTATATCTGCTTTCACACCGGTATGAAAGCAGATATGGTCCGCCGGGAGCCACAGTCCGGGCTCCATAGACGATAACAGAATAAAGCTTGAAAATTTGGCCTGGCTATAACCCTGTTGAGCAGTAATTTTGTATATTGCAATAGCCCATATGGTTATTATACAAGTAAGTTTCGGTAACCGCATGCAAGAAACCCATGTTTTGGCTTGTAGCATCATAATGGAAACGAATTCAGCCAAAATATTTTGCAGGTGAGATGAGAAAATTAAGAGCTTTCTAATGACATCAAAATCGCATCTCTTATGTAGTGAATGGTGGTGTCGATGCTCCTTTAAAACACACAAGAATACTAATTCGGTATTTGAGTCAATAACATTGAATATATTCACCTTTCTATCCTGGCTCATATTCAATTTCAAATTCCATCACCAAATTCCAATTCCATTTCAATTGCCATGGAATTTCGGAGTTCAATCACTTTAAATTTTATTCAAAATTCAATGTTTCTTTAATTTTTATAAATTGTTTCAAGTAAATCTTTCCCCTTTATATAAACTTGGTTCCCATGTTACAGTCAATAGATCATTTAAAATCCCTGAAGGATATCCGCTAAGTAATAACAAATACTTCGCATTTGTCCAACCAGCTGTTTTCATTATCAGGTCTAAAGGAAGTCTTGCCTTCTGGACATAAGATGATGAAGCAACTCTGACTTTGTGCATCTTGTATGCCAATATCAATGGGGGATCTTCCCATCATGGTATTAACACATCTGTTTACAGATGGGGGTACAATGAAGTAACTGTATTTCATTTCATAAGCTGATTATATATTGTTACCCCGGATTATCTGCTTATGTTCCTGGAATTCGCAGGATTTGCGAATATCTTTGGATTCAGAAAATATCAGTCCGAAGTTTATTAACGAGCGATTGCAATGTAGTTATCACATGCTCTTGGGAGATTGAACTTGCGACAACACTGAATGTTAACCACTTGGTAGACTGTCCCACAGTCTCGGCCCTGTCTTCGGATAAAGAGCACAGTATACAGTACGTTCAAAGACAAAATCAAACTTATTTATTTACTTATTTGGAATTACGGTGACACTCACCAAAATGCCGGTGCAGCCAATGTACATGATGTATATATAAAACGAATCTAAAACAAAAATCCTAAAATCTCTGCCTAGGCCCTGCCTGGACATATCGGTCCTATTTTATAACGCGCCATCATACGAACAAACTTGTCCACGGATTTTCGCAATTCGCAATACGGTGCGCCGCCAACGATTGCATCGGAAAGGCGATGTTTTCCCGATGCATCATGGGGAAGGTCGACACCCAGAACTCGTGTAATACAAATATTACACAGGAACACGTCACGAATGCGCACTTAAAAGGCTATTTACAATAATCCTTTTGATTTCTTTCGACTGTTTTCCACATAATAATCACACTACTCGCGTGTTAATCCAATGGAAGTTGGACGGCGATGTCGACCCTTACGGGCAACAATTGGACTGGCATGAGCAGTCGTTGGTGGCGCACCTTATTGCAAATTGCGAGTATTTACAAATTTCAAATACCGGTGTTTTATACCACATGTCATGAGAGGGTCTAAATCAAGTAAACATTTTTTTCTCGTTGCTAGGGAAAGTGTAACTACTCTTCATGGATCGATGGAACTGATGGAATGATTCACTTTTCGCGTACATGTACACTCATCACGTATGGATGGCATCGCTATATGTACACACACAAGCCTGTTTGATAAAACAGATACTACATAATTTTATTGGATATTCGTTTCATTCAGTTTTTGACATATATTATGTTACGCAAACATAGATAACACTCACAGGAAAATGCGATAACAACAATAACAGTAAAGGGTCTATAACACGTTAAGAGCGAATCGAAACTCATTAGAGTTTCATTAGTACAGCTGTTAAGGTGTATATATGATAAGAATTGTGCACTTTGTGGTAAAAGCATGAAAAGTATTGGCAACACTTTTAAGATATGGTACATATTGTGCCTCCTCCAATATGGCCGACAGAGGTCAACGAACTGTTACACCATTTTCACTCACTTTTGACAAGAATCGTGATGAATTAACTACATTATATCGATCGGTCATCAAGAAATGGCTTGTAATTTCTATTAGAAGATATTTTATGAACACCTCAAGGTCTAGCATTGAAAAATGGCATATCCATAAATAATTTCAAGATGGCAACCAACATGGCGGCTACAATTGCAATTATCAATTGGATTCAAATCAGCAATCAAAGAAACACATATTTGTTAATGAGTTGACCTAAAGTCGTGAAACCTCTTGTTATTTAATTATTATTTACAGAGAGAGAGAGATGAGATGGGAAGAGAGAGAGAGATTTTATTGCAGTGTGCTCCGATTTTGGTGCACTTTTAGTTAGTCCAGGTCTGAAGCATCAGCATTGAAGACCAAAGCAAGGCATTCCTCAGCATCAGTCTATATCGTTGTATATTTTGGGATGGTAAATCATCTTGATTTTGCAACAGATTTGTGATATTCCTAAGTCGTTTCCGATAGCCTTCCCCAGAATGCCGTCCTAAAGATGGATGAAAAATGAATGGATCCAAAACACCGTGTACTCCTGTTTTTTGTTGTATCAACTGAGACCTGCTAGAGTTGGTATAAGCAGCACTTGCCAGAAGCATTGACAATGGATCTCTGAAATCCATAATGATGCACATGTGGGAACAAAAACAGACCTATTGAGATGGCAGCTTGGACACAACAGAGATCAATTCCCTTACTTAGTTTTGTCATTAGAAATATTTACATTCGTGAATCCATTGGTGTGGAGTCCTAATAAGTGTCAAGAATCATCCCATGCATTTTCCATGAAATGTCCTACGTAACATTACTGCACTGCTTTTGACTAACAAGGCTAAACGATTTATGGTGGTGAAGATAATAATGATCCCAACACCAGCTAACGCAATTTAAAGCGGATAGGGATGTGCATGATTTGCCAAGAGACCCAGGCCACCTTGCGATGCCTTGTCCCACGTCAAAATGAGGAATTCAGCTGAAAATATTTGCAGATAACTTCTTAACACATTTAAGGAGATCAATGTCGTATCTGAAACCCCTGTCCTAGAATGAATGATGGACCCGGTTTGAAGCCACCATGATCGTACTCATCGGTGCTCATCATTCTCTCCGGTTATTCATCACGCAATGTACAAATTTATTTCGTTATGGTGCCCTAGGTTGTTTATCGTAGAGTATTAAGTAGTCTTGATACACACATATATTTCTTACTTCTGAAGAACTCGTGGTATAGAGTCTCCGCAGTCCCAGCTATACAATAACCACACATGTTTAATCACCATATGAAAACGAGCATTTATGTCGCAACCCTCAGTTATTTTTGACTAGCCTTTGCCTAACCTCTATATGCCCAGTTTTGGGGAAGCGTATCCTGATATAAATTTATATTTTAAGAATATTGCGATGAGCAAATGACCAAATAACACCAGACTAAATTATTTATCGTAGACAGGCCCAAAACATCTAACACAATGGGTCAGTATTAAATAACTGAGGAGCTGATTTCGTTGTCAGAGGATGCACCCTTGCTAAGTAAATACAACAGCACGTCTTTGTCTGAAGAGAGAATTTGATTAGAGTCGTCCCTTTTATGCCCTAGAGCCCTTTGGTGTATACTGGTAGGCCGAACATAGAGGGTTCCTTTACTAAAATGTCTTAAGGCAACTTTCTCATTGGGAGTTTTAATCATTGGTGCTTCGTGAAGTGAATGAAGCCATACAAACTTTGGCAAAGCCTTGTTGGCGTGGGCCTCTTCACATCACTATCCATTTTGTTCGACGGAACATTGTCCAGCTCTTATTGAAATATTAGATCAATATACCATAAAGTCATTTCAGTTGAACAGTGATCGACCGCATGGGACCATTTGGCTGCAGCCTGGATGATGAGTAAAAATTGAGGTATTGGTCAGAGTGGGTCATAATTGCGATAGATAGTGGTGTCAAGTGTAGGTCCAGGCGTTCTCTTATCCAAAATTCAGAATGCGATCTGTCCGTTGGTTTCACGTGTTTCATGTCGATGACATAATTGCGAAGCCAATTTAGTGTTAAGAAATAAATAAAGATGTTTAAATGGTCCCAATTTGTAAAATGGAAGGTGACGACGTCCACATAATGTTTCCATATACCGCGGTGGATTCTGTGCTGCAGTCCGAAGTGCTTCCTCTTACATTGACAGGACTCAATTTACAGAGTTGTCACTGGTGTCAGAATGGGAGAACCTATTGTTAGCCCATCACTTTGGGGAGTATACAGAAACCTTCAAACCTGAAGTAAGCGTGTTTGGTCCAACAAAACTCCAAACATCATCCCTTTCACATCCGCGATTGTGGAATCTCTATCATCATTGTTGCGACTCCGTAGTAGTATCAATGGTATCCTCAAAGGACAATGTGAATAAGGAGTCTATATCGAAGGATTGACCACATCTCCCGTCTTTGAGGGTCCCAAAGTTATAAATGAAGTATCCCCTTCTCAATCTCACCATTTTCTTACATGCTGTCCTGTTTTTTTTTGTATTTTTTTTTACGGTCAAGGTTAGGTTAACTCCTTAGCAATGCTGTGAGTCGGGGAGCCACTGCCGAAGCATTCGGGACTAGGGTGAACCCTCATTAATGTTATCTTGGGCAGTCCTAAAATTAGAGAGCTTGGTTATTAGAGTGCACCACCCTACAAAGTCTTGACTATCGATAGTCATTGTCGCCTAAAAGGGCCCAATGCCGCGTTTGAGTTAATGGGTTCCGGTTAGATGGCGTTTCAGGCAGGTGTAACCTCGTACATCTGATAACTGCTTTTCGTTTTTGTTCAGAGTATGCACCCTTGCTAAGTAATCACAACACGCGTCCCTTGTCCTCTGAGAAAGAATCTGATAAGTCGTCCCTTTAGGCCCTAGAGCCCTTTGCGGATCAAACGAAATGTTAGACCGATGGTCCTTAGAGTTCTTCAAATAGATTCACAGCATTTCAAATCTTTCTTTACGGTCGTTTTTTGCCCAGATACTTCAGCCACGTATGATAGTTTTTGGCATCCTTCGAGGCACCGATACATTGAAGTCTTGCCTTCCTGCCTCACATGTTTATGTTGATAGATATTCCATCCGTAGGGAGGTCAATTCCTGCGTACGCCATCGAAAGGATCGATTCTCCTGCGCACCAGTCTGTTACACTTGCCAATCTGTCTAGCCTTGGCTTTGCCATGAACTTATTGTCTGTACTGACCATACATCGGAAGCCGTAAATGATACAAAAGCGAAGCTGCCTTTCGCTTTGCACTCAGATGTGTACCTGCCCCTGGTAAAACTGATCCTCACTCTAAGTGAACTACTGTTGAGGCTTTGATAACCTACTCTTAGTATTGCCATTCACTACTTTCCATCTAATAGAGGTATATCTTGATGTGGTTGATCTTTGACCCACAGTGCCACCTAAACGCTGTATGTACTAAATATGGTAATGCATACTTGTCTAAAATCCTGAGTCACTATGATCAATTTAATATATCATTTTTGCTTTGTAATACACTTTAGGAAAATTTACCCCATGTTCAAAAGTATACCTATGGGGCCATGTTAAAAATGTACAATATTTACTGGATTTTTAAAATTGTTTCACATATATTGTACTACATTGACTCCATTGAGAATTAATAGCATCCTTACTAACCATTATAATTGTAGTAATACCTAATATCGAGTATAGTCTTTCCTATAAATAAATGTTCTACTCCAAGATACAATGTATATAATTGGCTTGGTTGACCGTTGAACCATAATACACGTAACTCCTTATGCACTAGATATGGCAATTACCTGTCTGGATATTGAAGTCACTTGTGCGCATTTGAGACCATTTCTGCTTAAATTGACTTATTTGAAAATTTAGAACCCGCCATGTAGAAAGTGCTTGACCTTTGGCAGCCATATTGGAATCGGTACAATGTGTACCATACTTTAAAATCTTACATACATTGTTTCACAATGTGGAAAGTTTTTCATACTTTTACCACAAAGTGCACGTTGTTGAGCTTAACACTGTGTTACAATCCCTTTATTTCCTCTAATCCTACTCTGTAAAATTGGTGGCTTTTCGAAGATAGTGTTGTTACTGACGCACTCTATATGGCGTCCCACTGCATGTAATATCTCACTACAAAGGTAATTCTATTTAAATATCACTTATAATTATATGTCGAATAACCGCGCACCGCACGATTTGCTTTTCAAGACACGGGCCACGTTCCCACTTCAGGATCACTTTTAGGGTTAATTTCGTGGAAACAATACTCAGACCACTTACCACCTGCAATTTACGTGTAATGTACTGTGACACGTTGGCGACTGTTTCTGACAATACATTCTCTAATTTTTGCACTTGATTGTGGAACATGACCTATAACGTTAGTCACCTGTGTGCCAAGAAAATAACGGAAGGGTCATTTTTTATATCTGTACACGAAGACGGAATGACCAAAAACCGGTGTTTGTGGTCATTCGCCTTAAAGCAGTATAACCGCGTTTGTTGAATGTTGATTGGCAACATTCCCCTCATGTCGAAGCCGCACAATAGCCTTATGGCATACCCCTTCACATTAAGGTTTGCACGAACGTTAGAAGGTAGGTAAAGAGATGGTTTTCCGTCGCATCAAGGATCCCAATCTCTTTGATCCGCCGGTCTAAGAGAACTGGAAGTTTTTTCCCTGATAGTTCCCCCATTACAAGAATTTCTATCGTAGAGATAAACGAAATAACGCAAATAAAAATCAAAGAAAAAGCAAAAACAAAGAAGTGACCGTAGAACGAGTATAACTGTTTGCGGTAACAAAGCATGTACGGTCCATGATGGTGTGACTTCTGGCCTTTAATATAAAGGTCTCTCAGATTAAAAAAAAACGGTGCGGTAGTTCTAACATCTTTAAGTTAGAGTTTTCCTAGTTTTCTGTCCAATGTGCACTCACCGGGGTTTCACTTCCTGAGAAAGTTTCGACAACCAAAAAAGTGGGCATACTGATTAATGAAACCCGAAATTGGGTTGAAAAGTGAAAAAAATAGTGGTTAATACAAGAACAGGCAGAAAAGCAGTCTCTGACATCAACTTACGAGTCTGTCACCGACATGTTGTGCACAAGAAGCCGGAATTGTATTCAATGCAGATATATAAATGCTGGGTCCAAAGACGCCTAAAGATAAGAAGAAGAAAACCTTCGAATCGCCAAGGATGAGATAGGGGCATTACACTCTCTCTCACATTTTGATTGTAAGGACCAAGAATATTATCAGGGAAAAACCCAACTGGCAACACTAAGACCACTGCAGAAAAGATACACAGAGATTTGTGCCAGGATCAAGAACTACTTTCCATTCAGTGTTGACTTAAAGACTCATTGGTCGTCGAAACCTTCACAATGAATGAAACAGTTGTATCAAATAATCAAACCCCCTAATTTAAGTATTACCCTCTTCTCAGTGGCCCGTGTTTACTCTTCTTCTTTGAAGTGTCCCTTAACACAAGATGTCGTCTATTAACCCCTTGGACACTACTGCTGATTTAATTGGTGTATTGCGCTGGGTTATTTAACATATAACCCTCAGAAATGTGTTAAGAAAGCTTCCAGATGTATACATGTAATATGAAAAGTCTATTTCATTTACGTACCGGTTTTATCGTGAATATACATTTAAATAGGCCATCAGCAATGCTTGTCAGAAAGGTGTAGATTTTTATGTATTAACCCGGATCGCGAATGTGGCATAATTGGCTTCATCATTTTTTGCATGCAGTCTAAATCAACATGCTAACCCTGCAGGTAATTAATACAATCGCACCACTCCCTTTATATTTTAGATTTCCCCAGAAGCTTTCATGAATGGAAATTAAGTAATAAGCATCATTGATGTCCCTAAAGGGCTTCAATGCATTTGGGTGAGCTTTTGTCTGTAGTCAGGTAGCCATTGTCCGAGTTAAGGCCTGACCGTAAAATTGATATGGACCAATTTTTCTTCTGAAATTGAGATTAGGGTGTGTAGACTAAGAATCTGGCAGGTGCCGACCTGGTCATCCTTGAGCATTTTGAGAATCCCAAGATGGCCGGTCGCCATAATGATATTAGCTATTCAACCATATATTAGCATTACCTAGGGAGTAAATATACTTATGACCCAATGAACAATGCATTGCAACTTGTACAGTAGCCTCCTCATTCAAAATAGAAGCCAATCTAATAACTTTAAATAATGCCATTAACAGCAATCTGCGATAAAAAATATGAAGTACGTAGATTATGTTTGTTAGACACATAAATGTAATTTCTGATACTTTTAAATTGTAACAATACGTCAATCAAATATGCAGCCAAAAACGTGAATATCTTAAAAAATGTACTTGACCCAATGGTCTAAATATTACTTACGTACATAATTAATTGTTGTCATGAAACAATTAGAACTGTACGGAAATTTTTAACAACACGTGTAACTACTCCTCCATAACGACTAATGAAGTAATCCACGCAACCCGAAAGGTTGAAAAGCAAGGAGTCGTTTTTATAGACCAGAATGTTTTGGTTAAACATGTAAGGCCTCGTATCTTGAAATAGGACGGACTGACTGTTACACACTGGACAATTGTATATGTTTAGAGTTTTAATAACATGGGCCATAACTATTCGCAGGAATGGATTCGCAGGCAACACAAGAAGTGACGTAGGCTGTTAACTGGTCATAAGACTACATTTTCGGTGCCCAAATCCTAATTCCTTGTAGCGGGTCACCTTCGTTCATCTTTCCACAAGCTGAACAATTTCCAAAACCACCGCTGACTCACAGTTAAAGTTCGCCATCTGTTGACCTTTTGTTAGTCGAACGCGCGGGTTTTCAACAAATATATATGTATCCTATCCCATTTAATATATAAACTTGAGTCAAAACATCTTCATATTGATAACAAAAGCACGCATTCTGAGAAAAGAAGAAGAAAAAAACCAACAACAACAACAAAATGATGCATTTGATTGATATATCTCACATTTGTCAAACAAACTATATGAACCAAACCAGTGGACAGTGGCCTATTTTCAAAGAGCACGTTTCTCAAACTTTCAAGGGAAATTTGGATTTCTCAATCCATAGAAGAATAGCTTGGGTTTAACTATTTAGTACATCCTTCAGAGTTGATTCGGAATATTGCATCAATTATCTTTTTAAATATAATTACCACCCTTAAGGAATCGGTACTCTGCTCCAGACAGACTGTCTATATTACTTGTACTGTCATACGCAACATTGGTTGGCAGGGCCGTAGCCAGGGGGCGGGGGTGGGAGTGCGACTACCCCCCCCCCCCCAATGAACAAAAGGTCCGAGTTGAAGGGCCCCTTTTTGTCATGTGTCTAATAATTTTTTCCGTTTGTCTAAAAGCTGCCGTTCTAAGTTGTTGTTGTTTTCTCTGAAAATAACTATCGGTCAATTCACTGGTCGATACTAACTAGATAGCGCATTACTACTATTATAAACTGATCTCAGATATTCCATTCACCATTTTCATAACAAATTAAAAATTCCCCCCCCCCTTAATAACCCCCCCCCCCCCCCCCCCCCCCGCCATGTCAAATTTTGGGTTGTCGAAACGCGGTAAAAATTGGGGCAAACAACCGCGAGCGTGCGGCCGAAAAAATAATTTGTTTTTCGAAAAAAAAAGGTCCACTTCTTTCTGGCAAATCCGCAACCCCCCACAAATCAATTCTTTTCTGGCTACCGGCCTATTGGTATCAAGTACTACCAGAAGGGCGCCTTTCAAAATGGCTTCCCAATTCCATATAATAGCATTTTTATTTTTTGATCAAGTGGCGTTAATCCAATACCAATACAATTCAAAGTGAATGTTTGAAGGAGTAACTAGATGTAATCGGTTTGTCCATAATGCTTTGTTATTATGAAAAGTGGCCCAAACTTAATATCTGAACTAAATTTATTCCTTGAAGCTCCCTACAGAACCCATATACACTGGCTCCGTCCAAGAGAATTTTAATGTTGATTTGAGTAACATATGCATACGACTTCAAACCGTACAAGGTGGAAAATCCAAACCCTGGCAAAACTCTTGGTACAGCCATTTATTTAAAATGGCTGCGGCGGCTATTTTGAAAACATAAAATGTCACATTTCGGGAAATTATTCAGCTAAAAAAGGCAAATGAGTGTCTTTTTCATTATGTAAATTATTTAAAAAAAGAAAAAACCTAAAAAATTTTTTAAAACTTCAAAACCTTCGCAAACTCTAATTATGGGCCTACATTTTCAAACTTGCTCCGCAGAGATTATGAAAAACCTAAAATGCCATTTTTGGACCAAAATTCACTGCAATGGTAAGCTGAGGTGTCGATTCATTGCAATTCCTGAGGACATTTTCATCATCAACCGCACGGAATGGTTTTTATGAAAATTTAAAGTGCCAGAGTAAACTCTTATACGGCCATAACTATTTTTCTAAATGGCTGCCGGCGGGCCATCTTGAAAAAATGAAAAATGTCAAAATTCCGGCACTAAAATCAATGTAAAGGCAAGTGATTCTCATTTTCACTAAAATTCTGCCCTTCTTAGACCAATGGATGATTTTAAAATATTAAAATTTGCCAACTCCACTTCGGCCATATATTTTCACAATGGCTGCCGGCAGCCATCTTGAAAAACATAAAAGCATTATTGGGGGACCAGATCAACTACCAAAGTAAATGTTCTGTTCTGGCACTTTTTCAATCCAGTGTTCTATTTAACCAGTTTGACATAAAACGAAATAAATAAACTAACATCATGGCACCATTAAAGTAATATCAGATGTTGTTTCAGGATCATCATGAACAGACCGTACTTAGCAGCCATAAACTTTTTCCACTCACCTAACCTCATCTTTTCTTGATATCACACTAATAAACAATAGACCCTGCATTATGTTATTACCAATATCATTCACTTCAATAGGAGTTGAATGCTTTTGAAATTGTATTAGAAATGCACAATACAAGTTTTGGGGTTCTAATCGTGATCATACGAAGAAGTCATCTATGCCTTAGAAAGAAAAGTCTACTTTATGACTTTTTCTAACGGAAGATATTCTTATCTAATCTGCGCACAGTGCATTTCAACTCCGAATATTTTTGCATATAATACTGCAAATCCTCTCCAGCAAGTTCATTCTAATCTTACAATGAAGGATTTTTTTTTCTTACCAACACCTGTTTTGCCACGGATTTGATCGAACGTTTTGGTATACATTAGCCACACCTTAATAATTAAACCAAATCACAGTGCCCTTATTGGTAAACAACGATTTATTATAATAATGACTTCCGGCATTTTTTTTCAGCAAATGACGGAAATAAAACGCATGCCAGAGATGATTGGTCCCACTGGATGCATCTTGTTTTGGGCGGTCTGTGGACTTTTTGTTGGTTTTAATGAGTCAGTACGAGTCTATGATATTTCATGTAATAATATGCATTTGTTGAATAAGTTACGGCCCGTAAGATAGAACAATATTTTAGTTTTAAGTTCTTGCTTGAATTGTCTTTTATAACAAAACAATAGGATTCAATCCCAAAATCAATTAAGCATAAAACGTAAATTTACCTCGGGGGAATACTGTTTAAAAAATAAAAAAAAAAAACAAACATTTGATATCTGGCATATCGTGACAACGACATGTCCACCATAATTTAGGGTAAATGTTGTAGATGATCACAACACTTTAAATGGATATGCCTTCTAAAACAACTAAAACTAATTATAAATTCTACTAAAACCAATTTCATGAAAACTTTTCAACGATTTTAAGTTAAAAGTAACTTAAAACTACAGTTGTCACTTGTTTCCAAGGTATTAAAAATGGGGAAAAAACCAGTTAAAAAAACGGGGGGAAATAATATGGGGTTAGAAGAGAGGCCATGGCCATTACGGGCCAGGGGTCCCTTACTTTTTTTCTTTGTCCCAGTTTCCACCAGCCAGAAGAAAATGACAGATTTGTGGCAAAAATCACCAAATGTTGGCAAAAAACCATGAGTTTGGGACCAAAATTGGTTTTAAAATCTCAAACCTGTTGATGTTTTGCACCCAAACAATTCATTCATCAACCTCACCCTCAAATTTCACTTTGCCCTGTTCCTTCTTAAATACTTGCATGCAAGTATTTCATAGGTAATGATGACTTCAGACCTTACTGGTAGCATGACACCATTGGCGCTGAACCATGCAGCCGTACCACTTGTTGGAGATACAAACAAAGACACTATCATAGGAGATTCATGACATTGTTGACAATGAAAAATGTAAACTGAATATTGACCTGAATCGCACGCAATTTAGGTGGCGCTGGCTATGACTTTGTTCCCTAAAAATGTGATGTTCCAATTCGAGGTGGTCAACGATTATTTTCGATGATCTAGCCCCATTCCAAATAACGCCCATTTATTCCTTCACAACCTTTTTAGTGATTCTGCACTAAGGTTTCAATATTCAAAATCTCCAAAGGTACTCAGGGAAAACACAATAATGGCTGCCATGTTCTGTCCCAATTTTGCTCAGGCATCATCCCCAGTGGTACATGCCCAGTGAGTTGGAAGCCCAAGGTTCAATACCACATCAATTTTAATCAACAATGAATGTGATTGGGGCTCGTTTAATGGGAAATAACTGCTATGGCCCCAAAAAAAAACACACACACACATTAACACAAATACACCAACACTACCGCATGTCATGATACAATAACACCCTTCTCAGTTTTTTCTTTTCTTTTTCTGGTTTCCTCTTCATATATTTATATTAATTTTATAATCAAATAAACAAAAAAACAAAAAAACTAAATATTTTTGTTTTATGAGGACAATTAAAGTTAAATAAAAATGTAAGTCTTTAATAAACCATTTCATCACTATGTTGTAAATACCGAATTTGAATGAAAAAAGAAAACATTGTCCCTTTGAGAAGCCGACCTGGTGAAATGGATTTAGGGCACATGTGTTCAAGATTCAAAATGGCTTGCCGACGGCCATATTTGGAAATAAATGGATCCTATTTAGAGTTTTGCTTAAAGTTGGTTGAATTTTCAAAACCATTCAATTGGGATGGAAATGTCGGAATTGATTGAAACTGACTCCTCATTACCTTTGTAATGTTAATTTACCTTTGTTAAGTTAAATGGGCTGCTGATATCAGCCATTTTGAAAATTAAACGGTCATCTTTAGAGTTTTGGTAAATAATTAGAATTTTAAAGAACCATTCCATTGAGGTGGGAATGTGGGATTAGTGAAACTGTATGCCTCATTTACCTCCTTAGCTGATATAATTCCTGGAAGATGACATTTATGTTTTCAAGATGGCCTCAATATGGCCGCCGGCAGCCATTTATAAAATACACGGTCGTCATTCGAGTTTACACCTTCTGCTTTTTACTTTTCAAAACATTCCGGGCGTTGAAATGTCCGACTTGAATGAAATCCGAACCTGACTTTACCTTTGCAGTTAATTTGGTACCAAGTTATGGCATTTTGTGATTTTTCATAATCTCTGTTGGCAGCCATTTTGAAAATTATGGCCATAATTTTGAGTTTGTGCGGTTTCAAATTTTAAAACCACTTCCAGTGATTGGAAATGTCAGAATTATTGAAAAAGACACCTCATTTGCTTTTTTTAGAGCTGATATAATTCCTGGAATGTGATATTTATAAATGTTTTTTCAAATGTCACCGGCGGCCATTTTGAAAAATGGTGTACAGAGTTTTGCCAGGGTTTGAAATTTTCCACCTTGCAGGTTTTGGAATCCTATGCATATGTAACTCAAACCAACCTTAACATTCTCTGACGAAAGCAATGTATACGGTCTGTAGGGGCAGCTCATGGACTAATTGGGAACTAAATATTTATTACACATACCGTGATACCTCAAGTTAGCTATTCGAACTTGCTCGTTTACATACAATGCACTAACTTTTGAACCAAACATTACATTGATGAAAAAGATAATTGCCTAAAATCTGTTACAATTTGGGCGAGGGCATAACTTTATATATTGACTATTTTCTCATTTGCCTTTAGTGTGGCTTTAACTATCGGAAAAAGCTCCAGTGCATTTCCAAATGTTAATATACATCGTCCGAATATTAAATGATAAATGGATACTTTGGTGCTGATTAATAGATATTCTATTACTTCTGCTGCCCATTATTGAAAATGCAGCATTCTGATTGGTCAGTTTACTGCCCATTATTCTGCAATAATGGGTCGCCAATGCATTTTCTTATTAAATGAAGCTGTTTTAGGTAATAGAATAGAAATAAAGGGTTTGCAGTGTCATTTATGGGCTCATAATGTATCCTCGGCCAGAAAAAACTTTCAGATAATGGGCTCGGCTGCGCCTCGCCCATTATTAAGTTTTTCTGACCTCCGACACATTATTCGCCCATAAATGACACTGCAAACCCTTTATTTCTTAAATATAGGCGTCCAGAGTCTGTTACAACATATGTTGTTTTGCACAAGCGCCTAGTTTTTGATGTCCGTGCCAGATAATAATCGAATTAATTTCAAAAGGTAGCGTACGAAGAATGACCAAGGGATTATTGCTTTGAAACTAAATGGAGTGCTGTCTTAAAGGAAATATGTCAAGATTTTTGTCAAGCTCAGTTTGACTTACATTCATAAAATATATGTACATACATCACGAATTCCCGAAAAAATAATACAATTTGATGTAAAATTAACAAAATAGAGGCATTTTAATTTTTGCTTTTTAAACATACGAAGAAAACGGGCGGATTTTTCGCCATGCTTCATGATCAAAAGCGCCCAATTTTGCTCTCCTCGTGACGTCAAAGTGATGACCAATGCTGGTGAAAATTAGATTTTTGTGTATGCAATGAAAAGTTACACTATGCCAACACTAATTTTGGGAGTTATGAATCGACCGAATGGGTTATAAGCATGAGCTATACCGTGTGTCCCAAAAAAACGCAACACTTGGTGGCAGGCGCCATAAGTTTTGAACAAAAGCATGTAACTACTTATTCTTTGTTGTAAGGTAAGATGGGTCTGTTAGCTAATATTCCTGAAGAATTCATAAAGGGAGAGTCAATAGTGACCCCAACAATCAAGTAACCCGCAGAACCCATTTTACAAAAATGAGGAGCTGGTTAACCACAAAACTGGCAATGAAGAAAAGAATGGCAAATACAATATTGATTGCAATCAACATTTGCTTGCCCAAATTTCTTGCAGAACAACTTCTACTGGGTCAATGACTGCATTTACATAGTTATTATTTAACTGATAATAATAAAACATTAATTAAAACATTAATTTATTGGTGATAAAATATGTTTCAAGAAGATATAAAACTATGACTAAGTCATAGACAAACTCCACATTACATAAAATGATAAATGCATTGGGCTGCAACTTGCTTATTACTAAAAATGTTACATTCTCAACTTTATGAAAGTAAAACTCATGTTTTCAACACAAAACTCAATAACAATCTCAGTATACTCATTCTGTCATTAAATTTTGGGTTAAGATGTGCCGTAACAATGATGATAATGATAACTCACTCCATGCATTCCTTAATTTGGACAATATGAAAAGTTTGTTGATCATGAACATTCCTAATTCGATCTTTAATGTGTTTAAAATGCATGATTTTGCTGTTATTACCACTTGAAAATTCCTAGTTAATATTTGGTTGCAGCATATATCTTTTAAAAAAGGGAAAATTGGTGGGTTGGACATCCCGGGGTGGACTTGCAGATTCATTTGGTGGTTCTGGGCGCAAAACGTACAGTGCCGTATATGTAGTTAATAGCGCCTCAATTTGGTTAAAGGGGTCCCATGCAGGTTACTTTATTTCTGGGTCATATCGTAAAAAATATTGACTCCAACTTTATGAACTTTTCAGGGACATTGGCTAACAGTCCCATCGGACCTTACAACAAAGAATAAGGAGTCATGTGCTTTTGTTCAAACCGTATGGCGCCTGCCACCAAGTGTTGCGTTTTTTTGGGGGAACCACGGTATAATTCACTCACACAGTCACCAGAAAAAGTTTTTGGCAGCGTCGATTACTTGGAGAGAGACAGAACAAGAAATATTTGGCCGATTCACCTGTTCAATAACAAACTAAGATAATCTGGCTTTCATGTTGACATTTTTAAAAAGAGAAGTGCAAGACTTTTGTGTTCGTCAAAAGTCCGTGGGACATTACATTGAATACACTGAAGCAAATACGATTAGTCAAAATTTTGGAGAGATAAGTATCTCTAAATGCGCTTACGTGATTTGAATGCTTTCATTATAAAGAATAGGATTGATTTTTCTCTGCGATCGGACTATACATGTTTCAAATTCGGTTTAAACTTGGAAGTTTAATTTCCACCCACTGCACATGCCCCTATTCAATGTCTGTACCTTCGAAGAAGTACTAGAGGTGACACGATGGGTTGAATCGACTATAGTGTGTTGAAGAAATATTTTCAGGATTTTGCGACAGCTGGAGAAGGGATGCAAATTTTTTCTATAATATTTCCACCAAGTTCTCAATTAAGGAAAGACATCGTGTGGACTCGAATTGTTATTTTTTGTCATTGCTGACACTGTAATATTGATGATTAATGACAGTAATAATAAATTGAAATAATTAACCGAAGGCTGACATCTTTTTTTCATTTCGTTGTGTTTTCTATTATTATTGATATAAACACATCGGATCTCAGTTCACTCGAATAGGAAAGTGGCAACACGCGATAAAATTATGGTCATCACTTTGAACGGGCACCATTTGCCTGTGATCACTGGATTTGTCGGAATCGTTTTCGAGTATGTCAGCTATTGGGCGGAAAATTAAAAGGGCAAAAGACTCAACACTGTGGACATTTCAACTTATTTTTGTTTCGATTTATATGTAATCTACGTTACTTAGCTTTCCAGCCACCAACTTTTTCCAATATTCGAATCATGACATATTTCCTTTAAGAACGAGAGTCAAAGTGACAGCTTTTTGAAGTAATTTAGGTTAAGTAAGTGACATATTTTCTCTCTAAAGGAACACTACTGTCTAACTAGAGAATGAATTGGCTTACGATCATTTACCTATGTTCGCAGACAGCGTCTATTTTAAAGGCCTTGTGAAAGCAGATATAGTCCGGTGAGCCATTCCGTGCTCCATATCCTTATAACGGAAGAGCGTGAAACTTATATTGCGTAAAGAGTCTTCTGAATCGATTGCCCATTGTTCACCATTGTTCCCGGACTATGATCACGCCGGTCAATGGTTACTTCTACACCGGGTAAATCGAGTACCGGTATTTGGAAATTCCCTTGTAATAAGCTAATGTTGCGATTTCCTGTACTTAATTGAGATTTTTGCCGGTCGGTAGAGCAATTTTTAAGCTTACTGCCGGTCAATTGATCTGTGCCGGTGTCATAAATTACAGCGTTCCGTATGGACTGAGTGTCCTACCACCATCTGTCTATTGTGTGTCCATGAGAGCTGTATGCATCATTTTTTGTTCGCACTGGACCCAAGTGGCCTCGTCTACAAGGTCACGGTTTATACCGTACATGTTCTATGGTAGCTAGGAGACTCTCTCATAGGGGACAATCAAATTCTTTACACCGCACCCCGACCGGACCTGTTCAATGCGCTCTACCAACTCCATTCATTGGTTCATACGTTGGACAAATAATGTCACAGAGCATATATATTGATATATATAGATATATATATAGTATATATATATATATATATAGTAATAGATATATATATATATATATAGATATAGATATGATAATATATATAAGGCATAGTCATGCAAGGGGTGGAGCATATTCCCCCTCCCAAAAACTAAAGAAATGCAATACTATTGCAAAAAATGTAATTTTTATCAAGCTTATAATTTGAGGCTCTAATTCCACCTGGTCTATGTTCTATGCGACTTCAGCCTTCCAATAGCGAGTTCAATAAATGCCCGATGGCAGAGCCGGAGTAAGCAGTAACGCCACTGCACTTGACCAATAGTGGTAGTTTGTGGTTTATAACCAGATAGCAGGCCTCTAGATCCAGTGTGCCAACAGCCCCAAGGAAGTATACCAATTTATTTTTTTAATTGAATCTTTTTTCTAGACAGGGTGCCCTTCATGCTAAAAACACTAATTCAAAATAATGAGAAGGTAAATGTCATTAAAAAAATTTAGAATGTTTGTCGGGTTCTCAGCAGACAGGCCTTGAACAGGCTACCCGACCGGCGCAACAGGTGTGGCAGAAGAATAGTCCCCGGGCTCAAAGTCCGACTACAATGGTGAACAACAGGGTAATCGATTCATTTGACTCTTCAGCAAGCATGTTTTATGTTTTATTCCATTGTCGTCTATGAAACCCGATATGAATCCTGCAGGACTATATATCCGTTTACACAGGCCATAGCTATATAACACTAACGTCACATTCAAACGATGTTCAGATTTCAAACGAAAATGTATGTGGGTATCAGGTGGATCACTTTAAGCAAACTCATTAACGGAAATGCCAAATAAGAACGAGGTTTAAACAACCGACGTGTAGTCTCTCAGGCTGAAGAGGTGAGTGATGTTTAGTAAGTGTGGTTAAAAACATTATATTGGATTATCGATCACAATTTACGGCCATATGAGGAAACTTGATATACATTGCATATTACGCAAGTTCAATCTCCTAAGAGGATATGATTATTGCAATGCAATCGCCTGTTATAGATTTCGGATAAAAACATTTTGAATTCCAAGATATTCCCAAGGCCGTGATTCTTGCACGCAAAACAATTGATCCTGGGGTAAAAATACCAAAGAAAGAAACTTCTGATGGTTATAAAAAGGTGAGATTGAAGCAGACTATTTAAGCAGACTAACACACCGAATGAAAAAAGAGGTCCTGGTGCGGAGATTGTTTTGGTAAAAAAATATATTTAAATAGTTCATTAATGGAATTTGAACTTTTGAAATAGAAATACGTAAGATGCCTCTAATGTTAAGCGAATCGTATCTCTACTTGTGGAAACTGCGTGCCAAGGCACGGCAAGTTTGCAGCACCCTGCTTGTCTTATTCAATACTGTTGCTAATATATATGGTTTACTATTAAATTCTCTTCGGTGAAAAAAATTGTTAGCGGCTGAAATTAACAAGACGACAATGAGAAAGATGCTGTCTATCATGTAAAATATCAAACGGATGTAAAAAACTATAGGATAAGTAGTAGGGGGTCTCAATAGATAAGTAACAAACAAATTATTCTAAAAAACTTGCTCAGATGTATAGAGAAATATGACATGGGTGCAACAAGAGATTTCACAAATCAGGTGTCCTTAAAAAAAATGAAAGTACTGATTTGGCCTGATGTGAAGCTTTTCATCAAAAACATCTCCAGCAAGATTAAGCTGAGAAATGTTTCTTTGGTACAAAAATTGTGAAATTTCTAATTTATATAGGAGCAAAATGAAATTCAGCCTGTTTATATTGAAATATAAGCAAATGACAAATCATTTTTTCTTCTTTTAAGGCATTTCTAGCCAAATACAAGGTAAGTAATCTATTGCGTGTCTAAGTATATGAAATTATATTATGACACACATATTGGGGCCTCAAAAATCTGTAGATTATAATATTTTTATTATAAATTACGAATGGTTTATGGGTTGACCTGAATAGAACAGTGATAAATGAGGAATTGGAAGATTTTTCTTCGTATATTT
Organism: Ophioderma brevispina; assembly: GCA_023653785.1. Lineage (NCBI taxonomy): Eukaryota > Metazoa > Echinodermata > Ophiuroidea > Amphilepidida > Ophiodermatidae > Ophioderma > Ophioderma brevispina. Next base: position 48,833 of record JAMKCH010006294.1, read on the forward strand.
ATTGTTTTGAGACGTCAACAATATCTTTTCTATATTTTTTGCATCATGGTATATGTAAATGAACGATGGGGTGATCACCACTGCCAATATGCGATCTTTTCTTCCGTCTTAAGTTTAATCTATATCTGTAATTACACTGTGTTTCTAATAAACCAAAGGGCAAATCGGTAAGCAATTTGCGGACTAGAAACCCTTATTCTGTATTTGAAAAATTCGGATTTCAATTTCAACAACTGAGATACGATGGATTCACGGCAAAAAAAAAAAAAAAAACACGGTAGGCCTAGAGCAGTACGGTAGGTCGGTAGGGCCCGAGTCAGGGGGGTGCAAAATGAATGTCATTTCGATTTTCGTATCAGGTAGTGTGTGCGTATTCAGCGCAGTGCGAACGACACATTACATCTGGTCGTGAGCAGGCGCGTGTTTAGCTATAGCTAACGAATACCGTGCGCTCTGCATTGCCTCTGTTCAGCGGCCTCCATCATACGGGGTGGTAGCGAGGCGCACCGGTAATTCCCCGGATCATAGCAACGATCGCGGCGTAGCCTCTATCTGCACAGATTGAAGGGTGAGTACTAATTAGACTACGGGATACAGCCCCCTGCACCCCCCCGGGGAGATTTGGAGACAGCCATTTTTGTGAGGTTATACCATAAGTAACTGAATTCAGGTTTGTCTGCACAAATCCCCACCTGGGGTTAAACGGTGAGGGCGCTTTTTCAAAAGGGCTGCAAAATGCAACCCACACCCCCCATTTGGGAGAGAGTAACAACATGCTAGCCACAACACAGAAAACATCACATGCACTTTGATTTTGGTAAACCAAGAGATAGCATGGTCCTCCCCGATTTCCGTTTGATACCTAAAATGAGTACCAACATGCCAGCATTAAGTACACACAATGACTCATAAAGTTCGCATGGTGCAAAAATTTGTCAATTTCATAGACACACAAGGGGAAAATTCAATTTTCGACAAAAATGTAGGATGTCCAATTTCATGGGTTTTGGCCTCTACTTGAGAAAAATGATTAGTTTATAAAAATGAGAGCAGTTCAGTGTATAATAATGTGTTTGAGTCGCTAAAATTGCGAAATATCAATTTCCCACCCCTTTATCAGTACATGTATTTCATACTTTCCTCAAACATATGACGTCATAGTGACGTCATAATGGCGGATGTTGGCAAGTATGTTGATGTTAAAGAATATCAAAAAAAGAAAAAAATCTAAGCTACCCTGTGGTACCAAATTTATTTACAGGAATCGGATTAATGTTCCGTAACGAAAATCACGTGGGGGTCGGGATTGTACAAAAATGGCGCAGGTAGGCGACGAGGGTGAAGTAAATAGTGGACAAGTATATCGAAGCCTTCCTAAGCCTTGGAGGATCGAATGAGTTGCCAGAACACTCGTATGAGAAATTTGTGGAGGATGCACATCCAGAGAGCCAATTATCAATAGCCATTTGTTACCAGGCAGATGTGGCAGAAGCAGAAATCCTCACAGATGGATATGGTTGGAGTAAATGAGTTGGGAAGAAGATGACAAAGTGGCCATTCAGGAGAGTTGATGCCACAGAGTTGTCTGGACATATAGTAGAGGAAGAATATATGATACAGAAGAAGACAATTAAGACAGACCAAGAAGAGGAGGAGGAAAGAGAAGATCAATTTCTGAATCTAAGGAACGCATATTATTTAAGCTTGTATACCAAGGAAGTAGCATTGCTTAAAAGATCGCAATGACAATACCAATGATATTAAAATGGAAAATTCTTTCTTATCGTATCCCAAACCACAGTGGTTCTAGCCAGAGGTGGGTACAATGGTCTGGCTGCTTCACTGAATTCTGCAAGGTCGCTGTCTGTTACATTGTGCCACCAACATTAGGCCAGACCAAAAGAGCCCCCAGTGACCTGATCTGCTTCAAGGTAGACTCACTTCTGCTAGGAAACCTTGATCGGCCGATGCTGGCTATCAATCAGCTAGACACCGCCACTCATGCCCACGAGAAGAAGCCAGCCCCAGGAAGAAGACGCTCACCAGGCTCAATAATACCAATAGATGCCACTTGGTGATCAGCAAGTCTTCTTTCCACCAAGCCAACCCCCAAACTCACGAGACTATTCAAAGGGGGACAGAATTGCCTAAGAAATACCCCGGACTAAGTGCGGTCAGCTGCGGCCTCCCGACCACCAAAAACAGGGCGCTCCCTACCAGATACTTGGCAGCGATGCTCATGCATGCTACGATGCTGCATGTATAAGTGGTCCGCTGGAGCTGGCACGAAGACACCCCGCGACAAGCCGGGGTTAGGAGGCATTCCAACGGACGGGTCAAGCTCTGGGATGACCCCTCCCATACAGGGCCAGCATACTCCACACATGAGCAGCAAAAGGGCAAGCGCTGTCGATCTCAGGGCTGCGGGCATTACAGGGTTTTAATGGGGAAAAAAAGAAGCCCCTTGTGGGGTTTCAGGGGCAGAGACCCCGAAGCTCTGAAGTTTAACATGTTTTAGTGCTTTCGGAGAGGGGTTAAGTCCTTATCTTGAAGCAGTTGAACTATGCTGAACGTTGCGGGGGGGGGTCCGACGAGCGGAGCCACAGAAGCTATTGCGATTGTAGAATGTTTCAGCTCATCCGGAGAACTCTCGGTTATCTTCACCAATATGAAACAGAATGAACATACTGCCCCTGACGGGGTCCAGGTTCGGAAGCCCGTTGGAGAAGCTCTTGAGTTAAAGAGCATGTTTGATGCATTTCGGAGATCTCAGTTAATAATCATTATCTTGAAGCAGCATTGAACTTATATGCCCCGGTGGGTGTTTGTTAAAAGGGACTGAGCCCCGAAACCGCTCAGATTTAGTATGTTTGAGTGCCTTCGGAGAGATCCCAGTTATCATACATTATCATCTTGAAGCGGATGAACTATTTACGGCCTGGACAATAACAAACAAAAAAAATCACCAACAATGTATTTTTTTCGAAAATATTTCATCGCACCCCTGAGGTGTGTCCGGGGCCATATTACCCTCCCCTTTCCCCTCCTTCGCTACGCCACTGCTCCCGATGTGGGTCTTATAAGAGAGTGCGGTCCAAGGTGACTCCTAAGTAAACATACTATCACAGTGGCGCCAGGGGCGCCCAGCCCGGTCACCTCAAAGGTGACGCCTGCTCGGCCGCGCCCGCACCGCGCATACAGAAAGCATACACCTCACCTGTGCCCCGGATGGACATGCCAGCTGAATGGTTATCCTCACAATAAGGGGCAAGCCCATTAAAGGCCCTTGAGTCTCCGTTTGCATCCTGTGCGCCTTCCAAGATTGTTTTTCCAGACAAAACGACACTCTCAGCATCTCAGGCCGGTTAGCCGGAACAAAATGCCGAACAGGAGAGCATGGGCACGATCCCCCGGGGCATTCCATTCCTGAGCCCACCATAGACCAAAAACAAAGCACCTGTGTTGAAGTACTTTAGTAATTTCTTAAAACAACAACGACTTATGTGGAGCGTTTGATGCGTCAGCAAAACGCGTACACTCCTGGCCTGAAGATCTCGCAAGCAGGCGTAGGAAGAAGCTTGTTGCTCACTTAGTAACCATCCGTCAAAACACATCAAGACTCAAGAGAAAGGTGATCAGTGATTAAGGAGGCTTGTGGTTTGTGGTCTAGTGTTATAGTAAAGTCAAGACCAGTTCACATTAAACGCCCTTTATATATACACTTGAAAGGCTACTACTTCATTTAAGTGTGTACTATACCTCAAACTAATCACAGGTGCATGACAAGTATATAAGTTGTAGGTGACACGAATGCATTGGCTATTGTTAAAGAGCCGTGAAGTGTGTAATAATGTGTTTCATTGTTTTGGTGGCCATTTTGAAATAGGGACGCCCTTAGATGGGCAGGTAAGCATGTGGTCAATATGGTTTAAGGTGTTCAACTATTCCTTGGTGGTGTTGGTGCGACTAAGTAGTCAAATAGTGCATGAATTTGGATCAGAAATGAAGATATATGTAAAAAAAGGGCATTAAGTGAATATTAGCCGCCATTTGAAAAAAACGCACCACTCTTTAACCCAGGATGGGGATTTTTGCAGACAACTGATTTTGATAGCTAGTGTATAAGGTTTCCAAAAATAGTGGTCTCCAAAAATCCCCGGGGGGGTGCAGGGGTTCGGTTAGAAATGAATTAATGGGCTCATGACCTATAAGCATAAAGGTAAAACCACAACCCCAAAATAACTTTAGAAAAACAAAATGATAGTTTAATTTTTAAAAATCTCCGGAAAGTCATAACATCTGTATAAAATCATAGAAAAAACATTATTGTACAGGAAATTCTAAAATAAGAATTAATAATATTTTACAATATTTACTTCTTCTTGACTCTAAAGAAGACTTTGTTTCGCTCGCCTCTAAAATGGGCCTCGATTGTTCGCCATCGAGGCAAAAAAGAAAGGCGGATGGCACATGACCATTCTTTTAAAATCCGCCCTTTAAAATAGAGCTGTCCCGAACATTAGTGTAACTGAGCGTAAGCGAGAATCATTTCTCGTTAGACATTATGGGGCCATCTACACGGAGCGCAGATTCAGATCCGATGCGCATCAACGAGATCCAGATCAAGATCCAGATTAATGAGAGACCGTTGAGACCGTTTAAGAATTCTACATGAGTGCGAAAAGTACAGGGCCCTAGAGCGTAAAAAATGTTACGCGTAACCTTGGTGATCGGGGAAATACTTTACGCGAACCTAAAAGTATGCGCTTTAAATGCAGCGACACTAACCAAGCCTGCACACACCATGTACGCTTTTGCAGATCTGAATCAAGTTTGGCCGTTGCCCGTGTATATGCAAACTGGATACTAGATCTGGATCCGATCTGGATTCGCGCTGGCGTGTATATTGCCCCCTATGTTTTCCTTCAGAAGATTCGTCGCTTTGGCGGAACAAATTCCATAGGTCAAACTGGGGGTAATGCAAAACCTCATATATAAAAAGTGGCCCAGTGCTAAAACTCATATTGGCATTTTTTTTTTTTTTTTTTTTCTGCAGAGCCAAACTGTCCTGCCAATTTATTGCATCAACATTGAAAGATATGTAACACAACAAAAAAATTTAATAATTTAATAGACCGTAAAAGTACACTACCAAACAGATTCTTAAGATTTATAACTCCTTCCACCTCTGCACCACTTGCATAATTGTATTCCCTTAGTGCTATACATTTTTCAGTATCCTTACAGGTTTTAGCAGTTCATAAGCCTACAATATCAGGGGTTGTTTTTTTTTACATCTAGAAATCCATATAAAGTACTTTGCATAGAGATAGAAAGTTTATTTTGGTGACTCAACCTCTAGATAAACTAATAAAACCTCTCATATGTAATTTAATTTGGTTATCAACCAGGTTCATCTGGATCTCACTCAAGAATTGAGCAATGACCTCGCATTCCCAAATCAAATGTGGGAGATCTTTCACATTGCCATTGCAAAAAGTACATAGATTACAATCAGTCATGCCTTGGTACAGTCATTTTTAACAAACCAAGAAAGGCCCTATCAAAATTTTAACTGAAAGTATCTTAACCGGTGGATGGGGATCTTTTAATGATTAGGAGTACTGTCATCCAACTAAGTCTGGATCATTAAATAAAATATCCATTTGATTTTCAGATAGGTTGTTTGAAAAAATTCTGAAACATATTGTATGAATCAGTTTACATACCTTGTAGTTTTATGCCTTTTGTTAAAAATCTCTTCGCGAAAGACTGCTGTCATCTCATCCCCATCCACCATGTGGACACTGTCTGTTTCCCATTTCAATTTCCTATCATACATTTCTATCTACTATTCATAAAATTACCTTGAGGTTGTATTTCAATGGTAAATTATGTATCTAAAATTTTACCATTCTCCCCAAATGATCATTAAAAACACTTAACAACCCCATTATCATACCAAGCTTATGAAACAAAACCATTCTTATTATTTTTTCTCACAGCAGATATTCCAAAAGAATTTGAACTTTAAAACAGGAAAATTTTAAGTGTAGACGGTCATACACCACAGTTACCATGATGTTGAGTTAAAACGTCGTAGTATAAACTGTTCTGAATCAAATCTCAAAACCTTATCATGTGGTTTAATATTACATCCAAATTTTAAATTACACCAAAAGCTCAGATGGTACTGAAAGAAACATTCCATTTTTTTTACCATTGTTTATCAATGTGCATTTTGGTCACATCGGTTATAGCTTGAATTTCAGCCAAATATGATAGTAAAAATCAAATGGAACTTTATTTCAAATCTGGATTTGGTAATAATTATATTTAGAAAGGAAAATTTCTTGTGCATGGGTCATTACAGCAAATTATTAGTTTTTGGTGTCTCTCGAAAATGTTACATATGAGGTTTTGTCATGTAACGTTTTTACTACATTTGAGGTTTTGCTTTAAAGGTCAATGCACATACAAGTTTTTCCCGCCCAGACACGTATGTAACTTACTTACCTGAATTATTTCAAAACGCTGTCCCTTTGACATAGTTCTTAGACAGCACGCATTTAGTTAAAAGCACTACTCAATTGGTCATTCTTCGTACGCTACCTTTTGAAATTAATCGATTATTATCTGGCACGAACATCAAAAACAGGCTCTTGTGCAAAACAACATATGTTTGTTTGTGTAACAGACTCTGGGACGCCTGGTTATCTATTAATTGGCACAAAATTATCCATTTATCATTTAATATTTCGGACGTGTTTAGAACATTTGGAAATGCACTGGAGCTTTTTCCTAGTTAACTGTAACCTAAAGGCAAGTGAGAAAATGAGTCAATATATAAAGTTAGGTCTCGCAAAAATTGTAACGGTTAGGCAAAGATCTTTTTAATCAATAGTAATGTTTGATTCCACATATTTAGTGAATGGAAGAGCAGCTGATTAGCTCCTTTAGGATATCTACGGTGAGTGTAATAAATATTTTTGGTTCAAATGTATTGTAAGCATAGAATGTCGCCACTTTTCATAATACACACCTTATGAACCAAACCGATTCCATATAGTTTGCTCCTTCAAACATTCACTTTGAATTGTAGTTGTATGGATTATAGCCCACTTGTAAACGATCACCAAAAAAGGCTATTATATGGAATTTGGGAAGCCATTTGAAAAGGGCCCTCTGGAGGGGTACTGTCCGTACTGATCCTTAAAAGCTAATAGCATTATTAAACAATAATTAGCACTAAGAAACACCCAGAAGTTGATTTAATTTGACTTTCAGAAGCTGGTTTGAGCTTTTAAATATGTATTCTTGAGTTTTGGCGGCCATCAAAGAAATCGCAGTTAGAAGTTACGTTTGATTCAATAGGTGCAAATACTTATAGGATTGACATGAGAATAGTTTCCCTCATCATTTTCGCGCTAATTCACCTAAACTTAATTAAGTGTCACGAATAAAAATCACACTAAAATATTACAGACTGCAAGGGGTAAATCTTACACTCCTCGTCCTAGCTAGCTGCTAGTTGGACTGCAAGTATTTACTAGCCACCATATTTAATATACACCATCTGGAGCAGAGTACTTGATATACCTAGAGGTAATGATATTTAAAGTTTCGTGTTCCGATCTTCTTTGGGACCCCCTGAATTTACCGGAAGGTATGTACGTTTTTGATATCAATGAAAGGCCGTATTTTCTCTTTCATCCTAATTTGAGGCCTGAAATCCATTTCATTCCCAAGATGTAAACAAAAAAACTCGTTTTAGTGGTTAACCATCATATTTAGCAATTAGCGAATTACTAATAGGGCCTTGCAACATGCATTAGTGCGTCTACAGTCAAAACCGCAAGTTTGTTTCCCACGGTACTTGATTGTGTGTGTGTGCAAGGGCCAGGCTCTCATTCAATAGAGACCACAATACACATAAATCGAACGAGCACATTTAAAATAAAAATACAACTAGACTGTTTGGAAACCGGATTCTTTCTGACGATTTGAAAATCAAAATTTCTCTGGAAAGTTTAGAACCGAACTCTTAAAGGACCAATGTCACGGCGTTTTTACTTTTTTGTTTGCAAATGTTTAGATAAGCAATCAATGCGGATTCTGGTTTCTTTTTTTTGTCAAATGTAGTACTTTTGTATAGCAATCTGAAGATTTTCCTCGTGTCTATTATTTTAGATGCAATTGGTTTAATTTCGACTCTCGGATGGCTGTAGGCCCCCGCCTAGTTAGCTTGTAAATATGTGATTTTCTGGCATTTTGGCGGCCACACCGAAATCTCACACAATATGCGCGACAGTCAAAATGAACAACACCCTCTAGCGAGATGTCCCCCACAATTTTAAGTCAAAGATTGGACTCTAAAACTCCAGAATCCATTAAAGTATATATAAATGCCTTTAAATGTTGGTGTTTATAAAACGGGACCCCGAAAACTGGGACCCAAAAACGGGGACCCATTAAAACATGTCACATGTGTTATAAAAGGTGTTTAATTGGGGTCCCCGTTTTTCTGTTTTGAGGTCCCTGTTATACATCCCATAGAAGACGGGACCCGAAAACGGGGACCCCCATTATTTCCCTTCAATTAGCAGTACTAAGATTAAGGTTTCTCCCATTTTTACCAATGTCATTCTCAAATTAAAACTTGCTGCGTTTCTTTTCAGCAGTAGGTTCGTTTATATAAAATCGACACCCCAACACACACACACTTACAGACCCATCATATCAGTGTGGTCATGTCATATGAAAAGTTATGGCAAAGAGCTCATTCTTCCTCAGCTGAAAAAACGGGGGGTCCCCGCTTTTGGTCCCCGTTTAACATCCCATAGGGGGATGATAAAACGGGGACCAAGAAAACGGGGAACCCCCATTAGTTCCCTTCAATTCGCACAGTACTAGCTTAAGGTTTCCCATTTACCAGGTTCATCGCCTCACATAAATGCACCAAAATAATAAATAGAAAATTTTGCCAACGCACCACATCCTGCACCCCCCCCACAAAGGCTATAAAGACGTTATATTGGGTTAAGAAAAATATGGTGAGTCTGGGGAATTTAAGTCTTACATATAAAACTTGCTGCGTTGCTTTTCAGCAACGGGTTACTTTTATATTAAGACACACTCCGTTACACCCACAATCCAAACAACCACACCAACACTTACAGACCATCTCTACATAAAATTCGGGTCATGTAATATGAAAGTTATGCACACACATCACGGAGCTAATTCTCTAAGCTTGAAAAACAGGTGGTCCCCGTTTTTGGGGCTCCCGTTTTATTACATCCCATTAGGGATGTATAAAACGGGAACCCCGAAAACGGGGGGACCCCATTATTGTCCCTCAATTTAGAAGTAATAATTAAGGTTGTCCCATTTTACCACTGTCATGGGAGTGTCTAATTTATTTTATATATAAAAAACTGGTTGCGTTTCTTTTCGCCATGGGTTCTTTTATATAAAACATCGTACACCACCACCCAAAACACATACACCACACACTTACAGACCATCTACATCAGTTGGGGTCATTGCCATTGAAAGTTATGCACAAAATCACGGAAGTCTAATTCTCCGCAGCTGAAAAAAAAACGGGGTCCCCGTTGTGGGGTCCCCGTTTTATACATCCCCATATAGGGATGTATAAAACGGGGATCCCGAAAACGGAGGACCCCATTATTTATCCTAAGCTGAAAAAACAGGGGTCCCTCTTTTTGGGGTCACCGTTTTATACATCACCATATAGTGATGTATAAAAAGGTGGACCCGAAAAACGGGGACCCCCTTATTATTTCCCTTAAATTAGCAGTACTAAGCTAATGTTTCTCCATTTTACAACTGTAATAGCCTCACACAAATGCACAAAAGAAATAAAGAAAATGCCAACACACACCTGCACCCACAAAGGCTATAAATGACGTTATATTGGTTTAGGGAAAATATGGTGACCTGGGAATTTATATTTACATATAAAACTTGTTGAGTTCGTTCAGCAAGGGTTCTTTTATATAAAACATAGTACACCCAAACAACCCCCAAACACCACACACCCACACGTACAGACATCTACATTCACTTGGGGTTCATGTCTATGAAAAGTTATGGCACACAAATCACGGAGCTCATTCTCCTATTAAAGCTGACAAAAACCAGGGGGTCCAGGGTTTGGTCCTTCTCTTTTTCTGGTCACGTTTTTATACATCCCCATATAGGGACCCCGAAAACGGGGAACCCCATTATTTAACTTCAATTAGCCAGTACGAAGCTTAAGGTTCTCCCATTTTACCACTGTCATAGCCTCAACAAATGCACACCATAATAATAAAGAAAAATTGCCCACCTCAACACACTGCACCCACATAGGGATAATGGTATCAAAAAACATTCAAAATTTGTCACGAGGTGGGGTGCAAAATTCGAGGGCGAGATGTGGTATATTTACGTGTATTTCAATGGATCGTTTATTTAGTGGTTGTGCCCAGGATTTGCGCGGCATCGTCCACGTTTTTTTGTGTAAGGGTGGGTGATTTCGGTAAAAGCATAACCGGCTGTAAGCAAATTGGTATGATGGCATTGTACGCCGGATGGTACGAAGATATCGGTGATTGTTAAATGAATGATATGAAAATGAATATTGTAGACAATGATAATTACCCTTTTGGACAAAAAAAAAATAAGGAAAATAAAGACATTTGAATTGGCAAGAAAATAGGACTTCGGAAGTTAGGTAACCTGTGTCGGATGCCGCAATGAGTGTTACGCGTCGTGTTGAAAAAAGTCAGTAGTGGCGCTTATTCACGTGCCCGTACCTCAAAATATATCCCTTCGTATCGGGATCACAATGACAAGATTGTTACATATTCCATAATTATTGATATAGATTTTTTTTTTCAAAACATCAAATTTATGTCAAGTGGGGTCGAAAAACGAACTTAGATTAAGCCATTTTACGTTTGTATTTCAATGGGAGGATTATTTTTTTTGGTGGTGTGCGCCCCGCACCAAGTGAACGACCAGATGCATCCCCAGCAAATAAACGCAGCCTGCAGGCGTCCACGTTTTTAGGGGTCCCCCGTGTTAGCTTAAACTGAGCGACAAACGTAAGACGCATGCGCGAACCGGGACGGAAGTTTAAGTACCGCAAGTGGAGCTTTAGAAACGTAAAAACAGTGCGGG